>PVIW01007401.1:40443-51662 GCA_004026585.1 Noctilio leporinus | reverse complement strand
TCATTCCCCACTCCAAAAGGTTGTGGGTTCCATCCCCAGTCAAGGGCTGCACCTAAATTTTGTGTTGATTCCTCCTTACATTGATGTGTCTCCCTGTGTCTTCCCTCTTCTCTCTGAAAATCAAGAAATCTTCAGGAGAGGATTTAATAAAAAGAGAAGTGAGGGCCTTTGGGAGGTGGTTAGGTCATTGGGTGGAGCTCTTATGGATAAGGTTATCGTCCTTATAAAAGATCCCAGAGCCATGCTGGGCCCCTAGCATCAGTAACTGCATGGCAGGGAGTTGGCTGTCTGCAGAAGAGGTGAGGGTCCTCACCAGAATCTAACTGAGCCGGCCCCTGATCTCAGACCTCCAGCCTCCAGAACTGGGAGACGCAAATGTCTGTGTTTTATAAGCCACCCAGTCTGTGGTCTTCTGTTATAGCAGCCAGAAGCAGCCAGAAGCAGCCAGAAGCAGCCAGAGATAGCTAGTTCACAAGGTTGGAACCAAAGCAAATCTTTGCTTAATTCTCTGCCCAAAGCTCTAAGTCTAATGTGTGGATCATTGTGAGCCTTGCTGGAGCTAGTGTTATTCTGCCCAAGCTCGGTGACCATAGTCCTGGAGGGGGATGTGTACTTGCACAAGAGGAGAGGTGGGTGAAGCAGAGAATATGCCTATCACACCAGTGCTGTGGCCATAAACAGCCTGTTTGGGAGTAAATTGAGATGAAAAAAGAGTCATGGTTTATGACTTATTTTTGGATGTAGAGACTGTGCCATCTAATATCCTATTGTTACACATTTACTTTGTTGTAGGCAAGTCCCTAGAGTGGTATTCTTCAGGGATGTCAGACGCAAGTGAATTAACAGCAAGAAGTGAAAACACAATATATGAAAAACTTTGGAAATTTACTCACTTTTCACAAAACTTGACATTTCAACCAAGCTGTTACTTGGACCCAGGTGCTTTGGTTAAAATTATTTCTTCCAAATCTTGAGGCCTGGCCCCCACCCAGACCACTGAGGTACCTGGGTGTGGTTGTTGGCTTGTGGCCAGCAGCTGAGTCAGTGCCTGGCCCTGTGTCTGGCTGGTGTGTGTCACAGCGTGTGGAAGGGTGATGGGGAGAAGTGGGGAGACCATGTGTCGGGTTTTCTAACATGTGAACTAATCATTCCATCTGTACCTGTGTGAACACAGCGCTACCTTCCTTCACACCTACCTCAGTCTCCATGTTTCCAAAAAGGAGGGCACGATCTCGCCCCCATACCCAGAGGTCAGGTTCAAAGGCCTGGATCTGCAAAGACAAACAGCCCCTGAGAAAATGAGGACTCTCTGGGTGGATCCCTGTCCTTCCTTTGTCCAACCCCACATCTCTCTCATCCCCCAATCCCAGCTGCGACCCCCCACCACCTTTCTCTCCAGTCTTGCTCCCCCTCTGCCAGAGCCCCACAGCCCACCTACCTCTTCACACTCTTCCTTGCTGACCCATGTCCTGTAGCCCATTGAACGAAGGATTTGAAATCGCAGTTTGTGGAACATGGGACGTCGGGAGAGGTTGTTGTCCCCATAGAGGAAGGAAAAGATGGCCTCTGTAGGGGCATAGTCCTCTTCCATGTCAATGGCCAGGTAGCTGAGGAAAGCCATCACAGTGTCAGTTGGGAGCAGGACTAGAAGGATGCCTGCCTGAGGTCAGCTTCCCAGAAAGGACACAGACTAGAACACCTTCACACAGAATCCACAGGAACCTTATCCAGGGTCACAGAGTGCCACCCTGTCATCCAGAAGCCCCTGCTGAGCAGGGACCTGAAGGGCATCTTTCATACCTTGATGAAGCAGATATAATTCAGTGATGAAGCCCACCCCCTCCCTAAACCCACTGTGTATGGTCACACCTGTGTCCCTGTAGTGTGGGCCCCTAGGCAGGTCCTGCAGGTAGGGCCCAATGGGACACTTCAGTCTGCATCTCTCTCCTATCAAATGACTGATAGAGGACTTGGCTCATTGGCGCATTCACTGAGCAGTCCCTCTTAAATTCTCTTCTCATCCTCACATTCCCTGACCTGCAGGGACTTTATAAGGTCTCATGGAGTGAATGAGTGAATGTTTTGTCTCCTGGTCAAGGGCAAAACTGATCACCACAGATATTCAATCTAGCATAATCTTAGCAACATGAAAAGAGTTGTGCTGAATGTTTTAAGTAGCCATTGAGCAGATATGTATGTATGCATATATATATATATATATATATATATATATATATATATATAAATATATACCCCCTCCCAACACACTGTATTTGCTATGGAGTGCAGAAGACAGAAGGTCCAAAGAGTTTTGTGTTTGCATTAGTTTAAAAATAAATAATTATAATTTAAGTATAGAATCTGAGAAGGGTGTTGTGAAGAGCAGCAAAATGAAGAATGGAATGCAAGGGAGGTAAATCAGTTGGATTCTGTAGAGAGAGCTGAATCCAAACTGAGAACTCTGGCCTCAATTTAGAATAAAATGAGCCAATGAAATTGTGTGTGTGGCGGAGGTGAAGTGGTCAGACCTGTGTTTTAGAAGTATATTCAGGGAGACTTGTAGGGAACATCTCTGGGTATGATTGTGTTTTCTCCTCACCCAAGGATATGTGTATTGATTTTAGAGAGAGAGAAAGATTATTATGAGAGAAAAACATGAATCTGTGTCCTCCTGAAAGAGTCCTGATGGGGATCAAACCTGCACTATTTTGGGGAACCAAATGACCCTCCAAACAACCGAGTAACCCAACCACAGGCCTGATGGTAGCATTTCACAGCAAACCTGTGTTATTTAACAGGGATCTGAACTAAGGAGAAAGACCGACCATTCATTTGCTATTGTTAAGAGGTTGGGGGTTTGGGGAGAAAAATTAGAAATGGTTAGTCTCAAGCCTATTTACTCAAGGGAAGAATGTTGTCAATTCTTTATGAGGCTCTTGTGTTTTCTTTAGCTTTTTTTCACTCTTTAACTGACATTAGGATGGTTGGCTTTGACCAAGAACAGTATAAGAAACACCATGCTACAATCCTATCCCGTTCAGACATGGAGTACATAGCACAAATAGGTTAAACAGGAGATGGAAGGTTGGAGGCCCACTCCTCTCCCCGCGCTCCCCAGAGCAGGAATGTGGACTGAGGAGACTCAGCACAACACTCACAGGGCCAGGAAGAAGTGGATCCGCTGGTACTGCCAGTGGAAGAGGCCTGCGCGGCTGAAATAGGCGACCACCATTGCCAGCAGGTACTGGTGGAAAAAGGGGAAACATCACACGTTGTGAAAGAGGAGGGACAGTGGGATAAGGAAAGGCTGATGCTCCCAGGGTGGCAAGTGCTGAGGGTCTCAGGGCATGTGTTGGGCACAGTCAGCATTGGGAGGGTCTCTGATAAGCTGGAACAAAGGGGAGTCCCCAAGAGCTGAGAGAAGAGGGAACTTGATGTGCCAGTAACCATAGGGACAAGCCTTGAACTCAGATTCCACAGGAGTTGGGACAGAAGCAGGGCTGCTGTCTACACTGCAAGAAACACCTAAGTCCCCGAAGGGAAGTGGTGACAGGGCATCAGGTTGGAGAAGAAACTGTGGGCTCAGGAAGTTCCCCCTGCCGCAGGATGGAAGGTAGAGCAGGAATACCTCTTACCTTGTCTGAGAGCCTCAGGCTTTTGTCCCACTCAAGGAATCCTTTAATGACAGGATCCTCTGTGAAGAGAAGGCAGGAGTTAGCTTGACCATAGCAAGAGGGTTGCTGTGGGGATATTCCTGGACCAAGTGGGGAACTGTGCCCCTCCTGGGGAGGGTTCAGGATTGTGGCCAAGGGTGAGGCTGCCAGGAAGAGGGATAGAGGGATTGTTCCTGGGGCCAGGATGCAGGTGTGACACCACCCTCACCCACCCAGTCTGGGGGAACCGAATGACAGGTGGGGTGGCGGTAGCACATCTGTGTGACTATGATCTTCAGTAACCAGTGCTGCTCCCTCATCATGCATGAAAGTCCCCATGCAGATGCACAGCCATGCTGTCAGTTTCTCAATTGGCAGCCACATCAGGGTGGGAAGTTGGCCTCACTGTCCCCCTTACACACATGAAGGTATTTAGACCAAAAGGCCAGTCAGAGCTCAGAAGTCTCAGAGGGTAGAGTTGAAACCAGCCCATCTGATCCCAAGTGCACAGCCTTTTGAAGTCTAGTCTAATCCTGTGTCACTTCTAAGTGTCCCTGGTGAGAACCATTGGGAAGCCCTCCTAGGATAGAGAGCTCAGCAACTAGCAGGGAGCTCTTTTCTGAAGGAAAAGTGTAAAAGGGTTTTTTTTTTTTTTTTTTTTTTAGATCAGGATTGGAGGGCGCTCTCCGGGGAGTTTTCTTACTGAGCAGCCTGGTGAAGGCCTCGTGGTATTCTGGCAGTACCGTGTACACACGCTTTTTTTTCAGCTTCATTTTTAGACCATCCAGTTCCTCTACCAGCCAGATGTCCTTTGGCCCAGGGGTGGTCTCCTCCTGTCCCTCCTCCTCCACTGACCGCTTCCTCTTCCTCTTCTTCTTTGCTCCAGTGGTTGTATCTGGGGGGCTGCCATCCACACGGGGGGCTGAGTGAAGAACCCAGGGTAGAATATAAGGCCTTTGCCTTTGGAATTCAGCTACTGTCACCTAAACCCGTTCCCCACTCCACCTCACCTATCTCCCCTAGTAACCAACCCCTCCATTTGTTCTCTTCATTCTCACATACTACTGGCCTTCTCCCAGCCATCTTTCCATCTTTCTCCTTTGGTGATGTCCATCTTCCCCCCAAATTCACCTTGTCATTGTTCTTCACCTCTGTCCTAAATACTCCTACTTCTTTGAGATAGTTTCTTCCATTGAAGGGCAGCAAAGGACCCTCATTGTTTTGTCCCTTCCCTTCTCTTACCTTTGAAACTCATCCCCAAACCTCCTTGCTCGCCTCCCAGGCTTTCCTTTCATGGATGTTCTTGCACCCAGCTCCTGCAGTCTCATTCCAATCCCTGGTTTCTCAATCTCTCCTTCCTTTCACACATGCCCTACTCAGGCCCCTTCCTCCTGAATGGTCAACCCTGTCAAATCCCTCTGCCCCCTGTCTCCTCACCTGATGGTCCTGGGTTCACCTGAATCACCCCTGAGGTGGAAGGCTGGGGGCTCAGGTCCTCAGAATGGGGACTTGCATTATAGGTGGCCATGACTGGTCTCCAACTCTCGTTTTCCTGTGATCGTCTGGGCGATCACAGGACTGGGAGGAAAAGTCTATTGTCCACCTCCGCTGCCTAGTGCCACGGAATCTGATCCTTCCAATCAGGAAGGTCGGAAGCCTCTGATGTCATCGGTCATTCCAACCTGGCAACCAGTTTGAATGACTCA
The DNA here is from genome assembly GCA_004026585.1 of Noctilio leporinus. Classification (NCBI taxonomy): domain Eukaryota; kingdom Metazoa; phylum Chordata; class Mammalia; order Chiroptera; family Noctilionidae; genus Noctilio; species Noctilio leporinus. The sequence goes on along the minus strand of PVIW01007401.1, from coordinate 46,303 downwards.
AACACAGACATATAACTGCCATATGGTAACTACCCTATATACATGTAACTGCCACATGTGCACTGAATTCTCATGCAGGTCAGGGTAAACATTGTCTCCTGCCACTGACCCCACAACCTCAGACCAGCCTCCAGAACTATCCTCAAGTGTCAGCACCGCCCTTCACCTCCTCCCCAGCAGATGCTGGGTCCTGTCCATGCTGAACTTGAACTGTTGAGACGTCGTCTTTCCCATTCCTCTATCAGAGTGTAGCCTGATGGGAGAAGGAGGTGACAAGGACATTTGGGGAAAGCAGAAATGCTGAGACCTTTAAGAGTGGAATAAATGTTTTAAAAATTTTCTGGGAACATGAACTTGTCAGATGAACAGGTTACTTTAAAACACTGAATTTAGTGCCCTTACCTTCAAGGCTCATTGGGTTGAGTGTTGACCCTGAAAGTGAAAGTTCTCCTGTATTATTCTGGGTCAGGGCACATGACTTGGTTGCAGGCTGGTTCCCTTTGGGTTCCTGTGCTACCAGACATTGTTTCTTTCACACATCAGTGTTTTTCTCCTTCCTTGCTCTTTCCTTCTCTCTTGTATAATAAATAAATAGAAGTCATTAAAAAAATTAATTTACAGCAGTACAGGCACTAGGGAAAAAACAAAAGCCACCAAACATGGGATTTGGCAAAACCTGATGTTCACAGAAGCCAGGTTCAGGGTTCTGTAGCGGGGGCACACATCCTCCATCCTCAGGGAGCTTTCATTCCAAGAGACACTGTGAGAACCTAACATTGTAGAACGCTGTACCTGTGCTCACACTGCAAATGCCGTCTACAATTTGAGGAAGTTTGTGAATTTCCCCAAACCTACCTCTCAAATCCAATCTAGGAACTCCAGTCTGTGTATCAGAATTTTCAGCCTGTATATCACTCTTGAGACAGAAATTTCACTATCACTCCTGTCCCGTGAATCAAATATCTCACGCAAAGAAAAACCAAGTTGAAACACAGAACATGAGGTTTGCTGTGAAGGTGGGGAGTGCTGATGCAGAAAAGACACAGACTCACCTGTTACTCTACAGGATGAGCAGGTGATATTTCTCAATGGCCTGCTCACCTCCTGCTTCTCCTGTTTTTATGGGCATTGAGACATTTCCTTCCTTCTTTTGATTCCTCCTCCCTCCCTCCCCACTTCTTTTCCTTTTTCCCTGTCTTCCTTTCCTTCTTATTGTGGTGAAATTACAAGGAAATTTACCATTTTAACCATAGTGAAGGTAAATTTAGTGGCATTGAATACATGCACATTGTTGTACTACAGTCACCATCCTCTGCCTCCAGAGCTTTTTCATCTTCCCAGACTGAGATTTTGCACCCAGTGAATACAGACTCCTAGTCCACCCCCCACACCCCCCCAGGCCCTGGTAGCCACCTTCTACTTTCTGTCCCTGTGAGTTTGACTGCTGTAGAGACCCTGCATCAGTGGAATCATGTAGTGTTTGTACATTTCCTTTGGGCTTATTCATTCAGCATAAGGTCCTCACTGTTCATCCATGTGTCAGAATTTCCTTCTTTTTATAGGATGAATAAGATCCATTATGTAAACCATATTTTGATTACCCATCTATCTACCAATGGACACTTGGGTTTTTCCCACCTTTTGGCTGTGAGTCTTATTTTGGATCCATCATTTGAACTTGGATGAGACATTCAGGATGTCCCCAGAGTTTTCTTTTTCATTTGGGTCACATATCTGTTTCTAATCAGTCCATACCAACCATGAGTGACGTCAAATCAGTTCACCCAGAAGGCAGTAGGGCATTTTCTCAACGAGTTAAAAATAGAACCATCATATCATGTAGCAATTTCAATGTGAGTATTTAGCCAAAGGAAATGAAAGCAGGGCTTTGAAGAGATTTCCATACCTCCATGTTTATGGCAGCTTTGGTCATTATTGGCAAGATATGAACAACTTGTGTCCATCAAAGAATGAATGGGCACAGAAGATGTGACATAAAATGTACACATGAAATGCAATGTTACTCAACTATGAGAACAAAGGAAATCCAGCCATTTGTGACAATAGGGTGGGCCTTGAGGTGATTTTGTTAAGTGATATAAGCCAGACAGAGGAAATAAATTCTCTTTCTTCTATCAGTCTGTCCATTTCTGCTCTTTGCGATTTCTTTACTCTAATGTCTAGCAAATGTTTCTTTTTTTAAATTATGTTTCAAACTGGTACAGTTCCAATTTTTTCCCCTTTGGTCCTCTCCACCCAGTACCTCCCTTCCCTCCAGCCATCCCACCTCTCCTTAGTTCATGTCCATAGGTCATGCCTGTATGTTCTTTGGCTTCTCCCTTTCCTAAATTATTCTTAACATTCTTCTGTCTATTTTGTACTAACCAATTGTGCTTCTTGATCCCTGCACCATTTCCCTATTTATCCCTCTTGCCCCATCCCAGCTCATAAGTTTCCAAATGATCCCCTTCCAAATGAAACAGAATATGACTCTGTTCCTATTCTTGTTGTTTGCTTAGTTTGTTGTTATTTTTATTTTTTAGATTCTGTTGTTGATAGTTGTGAGTTTGTTGTCATTTTAATGTTCACAATTTTTATCTTCTTTTTCTTAAATAAGTTCATTTAACATTTTGTATAATGATGGCTTGGTGATGATGAACTCCTTTAGCTTTACCTTGTATGGGAAGCACTTTATCTGCCCTTCCATTCAAAATTGCAGCTTTGATGAATAGAGTAATCTTGGTTGTAGGTTCTTGCTTTTCATCACTGTATTTCTGATGAGGCTCTTGTTGCCTGCAAAGTTTCTTTTGAAAAATCATCTGATAATCTTGTTTTCTTCTGCTGCTTTTAAGATTCTCTCTTTATCTTTAACCTTTGGCATTTGAAGTATGATGTGTCTTGATGTATTCCTCTTTAGGCATAGCTTGTTTGGGACTCTCTTTGTTTCTTAGACTTGTATTTCTATATTCTTCACCAACTTTGGTAAGTTTTCCTTCATTATTTTTTCCAATAAATTTTCAACTTCTTGCTATTTCTCTTCTGGCACCCATATGATTAGGATGTTTACCCATTTAAAGTTGTCCCAGAGATTCTTAAGTCTCCCCTCTTTTTTTTTTTTTTTTAATTCTTATTTCTTCATTCTGTATTGTTTGACTGTTTATTTCTTCCTCATGTTCCAACTTGCTGATTCAAATTCCAGTTTCCTTCCTTTCACCATTGGTTTCATGGCAATTTTCCTTGGTTTCACTTAGCTTAGCCTTCATTTCTTCCTTTATGCATTTGTCATACCCAATTTTGTCTGTCAAGTCTGTGAGCATCGTTTTGAACTCTTCATCTGTTAGGTTGGCTATATCCTAGCTTAATTCTCTCACTGGAACCTTGATCAGCTCCCTCTTTTGGGCCATACTTCTCTGCCTCCTCAACATGACTGCCTCCTCTTTGCCCTATGTGTTAGGTAGAGCTGTCACCCCTGTCTGAATGAGTATTGCTTCTTGATACCTTTGTTTGTTGGACTTCCATGCAGTTCATTTTTCTGGTAGTTCTGGTTGTTTTTAATTTGGGGGTAACTGTATTTCTTCTTATTGTTGCAGAGGGAGGTGAAGCATGTCTACCTCTACCTCCATCTTTGCTGGAAGTCAACAGTTCATTTTTACAGAATATGGTGTTTGTGTAAACTTTAGGAAGCTGGAGATCATGGGTGTGCCATATCAAGATATCTTTGTGACCAGGGCACATAACAAGGTTGCAAACCAGGTCTCCAGTCAGATCTGTGGCTGGAGTCAGGTGAAAGGCAACCATACATTGATGTCTGTCTCCTTCTCTGCCTCTCTCCCTTCCCCTCTTTCTATAAAGAATGGAAATAAATAATGAAATAAACTGTTCTTTTCCTACAACACTATTCTAAATAAATAAATAAAATTTAAAAAAGGTATCTTTGTGAAAAATGAATTAATATGTTTCATTATTAAATTGGTAACAAGTACAGATACCAAGAGCGTCAATGATGGATAGGAAAGTAATTTGATTTAGAGTTTAACCCTTTTTATTTTTTAAAAATATTTTATTCTTGATTTTTAGAGAGAGGGGAAGGGAGAGAGGCAGAGAGGGAGAGAGACATCGATGTGTGGTTGCCTTTCACCTGCCTCCAGCTATCGACCTGGCTGGAGATCTGGCTTGCAACCTGGTTATGTGCCATGGCTGGGAATCAAACTAGCAATCTTTGGGTTTGCAGGCTGGTGTTTTATCCATCTGCCACCCGCCAAGGCACAGAGTTTAACTCTTTTTTTAAAATTGGAATTATACATATTTGCCTTTCCATTACAGCTTTATTTCACAGAGCATAACATCCCCAATTTTATTTTTATTTTATGTTATTTTATTTTTTAAATTTAATTTTATTGTTGTTATATTACATCCGTCCCCTTTTTGCTCCCCTCTGTCCTCTTCCCCACCCACCCACTCCCCCACAAAGTCAATCCCACATGTTGTCCATTCCATGGTTCTTCCATACTAGGTTCTTGTCTAAACTGCTCCCCTTCTTTGCCTCTTCTCCCCTCCTCCCCCTTCTCCCTGCCCACTGAAGGCCTATTCACTGTTTTCATATATTTGGTTCTGTTTTGCTTGTTGTTTGTTTTCTTCATTGTTATCCTGTAGTGGGTGAGAGCATATGGTATTTGTCCTTCGCTAACTGGCTTATTTCATTAAGCATAATACTTTCTAGTTCCATCCATGTTGTTGCAAAGTTAGAAGTTCCTTCTTTCTTTCTGCTGTGTAGTACTCCATTGTGTAAATGTACCAAAGGTTTTTGATCCAATCATCCACCAATGGGCACTTAGACTGTTTCCAGCACTTGGCTATTGTAAATAGTGCCGCTATGAACATATGTGTGCATAGGTTCTTATGAATTGGTGTTTCAGGATTCTTTGGGTATCGTCCAAGTAGTGGAATTGCTGGATCAAAAGGCAGTTCCATTTATAGTTTTTAAAAAAATTTCATTGTGTTTGTATTACATCCATCCCCTTTTTGCTCCCCTCTGTCCCTCTCCCCACCCACCCATTCCCCCCAAAGGCAATCCCACCTTTTGTCCATGTCCATGTTTCCTTTATACTAGGTTCTTGTCTAGCCTGCTCCCTTTTCTTGCCTCTGCCTCCCCCTCCCCCAACCATTTTCCCCCTGACCACTGAAGGCCTATTCATTGTACTCATACATTTGGTTCTGTTTTGCTTGTTGTTAGTTTTGCTCATTATTGTCCCATAATGGGTGAGATCATATGATATTTGTCCTTCACTGACTGGCTTATTTCACTAAGCATAATACTCTCCAGTACCATCCATGTTGTTACAAATGGGACAAGTTCCTTCTTTCTTTCTGCTATATAGAATTCCATTGTGTAAATGTACCAAAGTCTTTGGATCCAATCATTCACTGATGGACACTTAGGCTGTTTCCAGCACTTGGCTATTATAAATAGTGCTGCTATGAACATAGGTGTACATAGGTTCTTATGAATTGGTGTTTCAGGATTCTTTGGGTATAGTCCAAGTAGTGGAATTGCTGGATCAAAAGGCAGTTCCATTTTTAGTCTTTTAAGGAAATCCCATACTGTTTTCCACAGTGGCTGCACCAGCCTACATTCCCACCAACAGTATATGAGGGTTCCCTTTGCCCCGCATCCTCGCCAACACTTGTTGTTTGTTGATTTGCTGATGATTGCCATTCTGACAGGTGTGAGGTTATCTTTTTGTGGTTTTAATTTGCATCTCTCTGATGACTAGTGATGTTGAGCATTCTTTCATATGCCTCTGGGCCCTTTGTATATCTTCCTCAGTGAGTTGTCTGTTCAGGTCCTTTGCCCATTTTT
>PVIW01007401.1:0-40343 GCA_004026585.1 Noctilio leporinus | reverse complement strand
TTTGCCCTTGGTGAAGTATCAGTAAACATATTTTTGCGTAGGATATCCAACATTTTACTGCCTATATTTTTCTCCAGGACCTTTATGGTGGCACTGCTTATGTTTAAATCCTTTATCCATCTTGAGTTTATTTTGGTGTATGTTGTAAATTGGTGGTCTAGTTTTATCTTTTTGCATGTTGCTGTCAAGTTCTCCCAACACCATTTGTTGAAGAGACTGTTTTTACTCCATTGGATGTTCCTTCCCCCTTTGTCAAATATTAGTTGACCATAGAGTCCTGGGTTAATTTCTGGGCTCTCTATTCTGTTCCATTGATCTATATGTCTATTCTAATGCCAGTACCAGGCTGTTTTGATGACAGTAGCCTTGTAGTATTGTTTGAAGTCCAGTATTGTGATTCCTCCTACCTTGTTCTTCTTTGTCAAGATTGCGGTGGCTATTCGTGGGCGTTTTTGGCTCCATATAAATTTTTGAAGTATTTTTTCTATTTCTGTGAAGTCTGTGATTGGTATTTTAATTGGGATTGCATTGAATCTGTAGATTGCTTTGGGTAGTATGGACATTTTAATGATGTTAATTCTTCCCATCCATGAACATGATATATGCTTCCATTTATTTGTGTCTTCCTTGATTTCTTTCTTTATTGTTCTGTAGTTTTCTGAGTACAGGTCTTTTACCTCCTTAGTTAAGTTCGTTCCTAGGTACTTTATTTTTTTTTGTTGCTATGGTAAATGGCATTTGTTTTTTCGCTTCTATTTCTGTTGTTTCATTATTGGTATACAAAAATGCTTTTGATTTCTGGATATTGACTTTATACCCAGCTATTTTGCTAAATATGCTTATTAGGTTGAGTAAATTTTTGGTGGAGACAATCGGGCTTTGTATGTACACTATCATATCATCTGCAAATAATGACAGTTTGACTTCCTCCTTTCCAATTTGGATACCTTTGATTCCTTTTTCTTCTCTGATGGCTATAGCTAGAACTTCCAAGACAATATTGAATAGAAGTGGAGAAAGTGGACAGCCTTGTCTCATTCCTGATCTTAGGGGGAAAGCTTTCAGTTTTTGTCCATTAAGTATGATGTTGGCTTCAGGTTTCTCATAGATGGCTTTTATGATGTTGAGGTATGCTCCCTCTATTCCCATTTTGCTGAGGGTTTTTATCATAAATGGTTGCTGCACTTTATCAAATGCTTTTTCAGCTTCTATTGATATGATCATATGGTTTTTATCTTTCAATCTGTTGATGTGGTGTATTACATTTATTGATTTACGAATGTTGTACCATCCTTGCATCCCTGGGATAAAGCCCACTTGATCATGGTGTATTATCTTTGTAATACACTGCTGAATCCAATTGGCCAATATTTTGTTGAGAATTTTAGCATCTATGTTCATCAGAGATATTGGCCTGTAGCTTTCTTTCTTAGTTGTATCTTGCCCTGGTTTTGGGATTAGAATAATATTGGCCTCATAGAAAGAGTTTGAGAGTCTTCCCTCTTCCTCAATTTTTTGATATAGTTTGAGGAGGATAGGAGTTAGTTCTTCTTTAAATGTTTGGTAAAATTCACCTGTATAGCCATCTTGTCCAGGGCTTTTGTGCTTTGGGAGATTTTGGATGACTTGTTCAATTTCAGTAGTTGTTATTGGCCTATTCAGGGTTTCTGCTTCTTCTGGGTTCAGTTTTGGTAGATTATACCTTTCCAGAAATGTGTCCATTTCATCCAGGTTGTCATATTTTTTGTCATATAGTTGTTTGTAGTAATTTCTTACCATCTTTTGTATTTTTGAGGTATCAGTTGTGATTTCCCCTCTTTCAGTTCTGATTCTGTTTATTTGGGTCCTCTTTCTCTTTTTCTTGATGAGTCTGGATAAGGGCTTGTCAATTTTGTTTATTTTTTCAAAGAACCAGCTCCTGGACCTGTTGATTCTTCAAGTTCTAGTTTGAATCTCTGAGTTATTTAGTTCTGCTCTGATCTTGATGATTTCCTTCCTTCTACTTGCTCTGGGCTTTGTTTGTTGTTGCTTCTCTAGTTCTTGCAGCTTTGTGGTTAGGTCGTTTTTATAAACTTCTTGTAGCCTTTTTTAGAAGGCCTGTATTGCTATAAATTTCCCCCTGAGAACTGCCTTTGCTGTATCCCATAGGTTTTGGGCTGTTGTGTGTTCATTGTCATTCGTTTCCAGGAACTTTTTGATTTCATCTTTAATCTCATTGTTAACCCCTTCATTCCTTAAAAGCATGTTATTCAGTCTCCATCAGCTAGAGAATTTTTGTTTTTTTCATTGTGATTGGTTTCTAGTTTCAAGCCATTGTGATCTGAGAAGATGCTTGGTATGATTTCAATTTTCCTGTATTTGTGGAGGCTTGTCTTGTGACATATTATGTGGTCTATCTTGGTGAATGATCCATGTGCATTTGAAAAGAATGTGTATTTTGCTTCTTTGGGGTAAAAGACTCTGTATACATCAGTTAGGTTCATTTCTTCTAGAGTGTTGTTCAATGCCACAACATCTCTGGGGATTTTTTGTTTGGAAGATCTGTCCATTATTGATAGTGGGGTATTAAAATTCCCTACTATTAGTGTGTTGCTGTCTATGTCTTTCTTAAAGTCTTCCAAGATTTTCCTTATATATTTCAGAGCTCCTATGTTGGGTGTGTATATGTTTATTAGAGTTATTTCTTCTTGATGGATTGTTCCCTTAAGTATTATGAAATGTCCATCTTTGTCCCTTTATATGTCCTTCATTGTAAAATCTATTTTATCTGAAATCAGTATTGCTACTCCAGCTTTTTTTTCATGTCCGTTTGCTTGATATATAGTTTTCCATCCCTTCACTCTCAATCTGTGTCAATATTTTGTTCTGAGGTGGGTCTCTTGAAGACAGCATATATGTGCGTCATGTTGTCTTATCCATTCAGCTACTCTATGTCTATTGATTGGTGCATTTAATCTGTTTCCATTTAAGGTTATTATTGATTGATACTTATTTATTGCCATTTTCCAATTTTGTACCTGTGTTCCTCTTTGACTCTCTCTGTTTCTTCAATATTTTTTTTTTTTTCTTAATCAGACCCTTTAGCATTTCTTTCAATGCTGGTTTGGTAGAGATGTATTCTTTTCATCTTCTTTTGTTTGGGAAACTCCTTATTTCTCCTTCCATTTTGAATAAGAGCTTTGCTAGGTAGAGTATTCTTGGTTGAAGGCCTTTGTTTCCCATTAGTTGTAATACTTTTTGCCATTCCCTTCTGGCTTGAATTGTTTCTGTTGAATAATCATTTGATTTTTCATAGCCTTATTGGATCCCCATTATATGTTATTTGTTGTTTCTCTCTTGATGCTTTTAGGATTCTCTCTTTGTCTTTGAAATTTGCCATTTTCTTTATAATGTGCCTTGGAGTTGGTCTGTTGGGTTCATCTTCATTGGGACTCTCTGTGCTTCCTGAACTTGAGTAATATTTTCACTCATCATGTGAGGAAATTTTCTATCATTACTTTTTTTGACCTGGTTTTCCATTCCTTGTTTGTTTTCTCCTTCTGGTATCCCTATGATATGGATGTTATTATGTTTCATGTTGTCCTGTAGCTCTCTTAAACCTTCTTCCATCTTGTTCAGTCTTTTTTCATTTTCTTGTACTGTCTTGGAGTATTGGTCTACGTTGTCCTCCAACTCCCTGATCCGGTCCTCTGCTTCCTCTAGCCTACTGTTGATTCCCTCTACTGTATTCTTCAATTCAGAAATTGTATGCTTTATATCCTCCTTGCTCTTACTGATAGTTTCTAAGTCCTTTTTGATGCTGGTGTAGCTCTTAGTAAGTTCCTTGTAAGTTACCTGGAGTTCTTTGTAGTTCCCCTGGAGTTTTTTATAGTTTTCTTTGAGCTGGCTGAGCTCATTGAGCTTCTGTATCATCATTCTTTTGAATTCCATATGTGATAGTTTGTTTGCCTCTATTTCATTTAGTGATCTTTCTGAGGATTCTTCCTTTCCTTTTGGTGATGGACTGATTCTTTTTTTCCCCATTTGGGGTGTCCTTTGTTGCTTGTTTTCTTCTTGGACTCATCTGCTTTGCTTCCCTGCCTTTGTGGAGCACCGTTCTGAGTTAGGAGATTTGTGGAGTTCTGTGTTGCAGTCTCCTAGATTTTCTCCTCTAGTTGCTCTTGGGGTGGCCTTTATGTCGTTAACTTGGGCTGTCTGTTTGAATTTTGGATTGGTTTTTTATGTTGCTCCTTTTCTTCCAGTTGGCTGATTGAGAGACACTCCTTCTCTCCTTTCTCATACACTGTTTTTGAGCTGCTTCTGAAACAGAACCATCAGTCCAGGCAAAATAACCAGACATTCAGAGATATCTTTCTCTTTTAATCCCCCTTTCAACTGCCTCTGAACATAACTAATCCCATACCCTTCAAGGTAACCCCTGCTCTTCATCACACCCTCAGCTGCAACTGAGCCAGCCTTAATAGGAATGTAGATATATTAAGACTGTTGTACGAGGGGGTAAAATGATTAAGTTGAGTAATGTATAGATAATTTTGAAGGGTGCTAAGGAGTAGCAAATGTAGCAGGGATATGAGAGAGAAAACCAAGTTATCTATTTTATAGAAACGAGGAGAGGGAGAATCAGAAAGCCTCAAGTGCGAGTGAACAGTAGAAGCCTATATATATAGGCTACTACTATATATATTGCCCCATCTACCTCCCTGTTCACCCTTAATGATCCCTGATTGGTTCAGGTGGAGCCAGGATCTGTGTGCTTTTAGCAGAAAACAAACAAACAAATACAAAGAAACAAAAAAGGGTTTAGGTGGCTGGGGAGGGGCGGAATACTTAAATTGAGGACTGGGTATGAGTTGTAGCAGGAGAGTGAGTAGGCTTAAATGAAGAGTAAGAGGAGGGTCTTGGGTATTTAGGTGGATTGAGATAGGGGAGGAGTAAAAATACGTGAGTTGGGATACACTATGGTATAAACAGTATTAACTTAAAATGCACTAATTGTGATTATTGGAAGTAACTTTTGAAAAGGGTATGTTAGGGATGAATAGTTCATGTAGCTCTTGGTGTAACTGAGGTGCTTGAGATGAGCAGCAATCCATTTCCTGAGTCTGCCTCTTTTTCTTGGTCAGGTCTCTGCAGTCCACAGTCTAGCTGTGTGGTCTTGGAGTGGCAGGGCCTATGATTGTCACAGTCACACTGATTTTGAGTGTCAGCCCCCAGGTAGGCTGGGCCTCTAGTAGCCTAGCTGGGTTTCTGTGCTGCTGGTACTTTGGGGTCCTCCCTTCTCTCACTGGCACTCTGCGATTTCCTTCCAGGAATGGGGGAGGGTTTGTTCCTGTCATTCAGAAATCTGCCCAGATGTGTTCCAGGGGAGTGATACAGCCACTTGTCCTTAATGTGCTGATAGCATTGCTGCTGTAACCAGCTGCACAAGCCTTGTGGTGACCAAACCCGGGTTCAGGGGCTCCCTGCCTGCGGAAGTTTTCTCAAAGCTGCGGCGAGAAGCCACTAGAGGGCGCTGTCTGATCACCTTTGGCCAGGCTGCCCCTCAGAGGAGGTTGGGACTGGAAGCTCCTTCTTGGCGCCCTGCAGCAGGGGCTTGGCTCTGATCCCTGGGGCCTGCTGATTGATCTCCCAGGAGGCCATGTGGTCTGCTGCCTGCTGGGCACAAGGTGTTCCGAACAGTTTAAGGGGTTTTGGGACAGATGTTTCTGTGACCCGGGGCACCTCAAACTCAAGTCAAGGAGCACTGAGAAACACCTACCCTTTCTCCTCTCTCCTCTTCCTCCCTTTCCTCTCTCTCCATCCCATAACATTTACTGAGCAATTGCCATGTAGTGCCTGCCCCCACATCCAGGAGAACTTCCTCTGATGGAATGTTCCAGATCTGCACTTTTCAGCACAGGAGCCAAATGCCACACTGTGGCTATGGAGCATTTGCAATATGGCCGCTGCCCCTGAGTTTCTGACTTGTAATATTTGTTCACTTCTGTTGAACTTGCAATGGCCAGTGTGCGCCCTGGCTGAGCAGCTGGTCAGTTAGAGGATCTTCCTGATACTTCAGGTTGAAGGTGCAGTTCCTAGTCAGGGCACTTACAAAAGGCAACCAGTGAATGCATAAATAAGTGGAACCACAAATTGCTGTTTCTGTCTCTCTCCTTCCCCAAGATTAATAAAAAGAAAACTTTATTTTAATAAAATAAACAAATTGCCACTATGCTCAGTGGCTAGAGGGCTGGGCAGAGCAGATTGTAGTCCTGAGGCTGCTGCCCTTTGCCTGCCCCCTCTTCGCCCAACTGGTCACGTGACAGCACCATGGGACCCAACCAAAGCCTCATGACCTTCTAGAATGTTCCCTGACCCTGGTCACAGCCTTAGCTTCAGAAATACTGACCAGCTTGTTGTCTTTCAAGCATTTTGACTTGAGGGTGAAGATAGTGCTTCCCTGGCTGCCTCCTCTTCCCCTTGAGCCCTCAGCAGGTCGCAGGTCCCTGAAGGCTCACAGAGGCCCCTCAGGCGTGGGGACCACTCATCCCAGTACAGCGGAGGCCCAGGCACCACAGTTGTAGCCACCTGTCACCCTCCATTCCCACAGAGCCAGGCCAGCTCCCTGGGACTCCAGTGACCTGGGGGCCTCTCCATCTGGGTCTTGTCTCTCCTCTAGGAAAGTGTCTCTGGTTTCCAGAGAAAGAGCCTGCCTGGTGCCTGCTCAGGGACTGAGGGCAGCACATCATTGGAGGAGACCCATCCTCTGAAAGGATTATACAGGAAAATGTGGCCAAGCTGCCACCATGGGAGAAAGGAGCCTCGTTTATCCCTGAACGTGACCAAGAAGCTCTTCAACATCCATCAATGGGGACATCTCTCTGCTCCCACCAAGACTCTGGCCGTCCCCTCCTTGTCCCAGACAGGGGCTCTGGCCCAGACTTCAGTCCAATGTGGTGGTGGGTGATGAGGGGACAGGACAGCAGGCTTTTCATTACTGCAGGGAGTCATGTGGAACAAGGCAGGAGTCGGGTAGAAGCAGGGGACACCTTGTAGGGGAAGGGTCGTGGGAGGCTCCTGGTAGTTGGGCTGGAAACCAAGAGCAAACACAGGGAGCGGGGAGGGGAGGGTCTGCTGGGCAGAGGGAAGAACAATTCCTCAGGGGTGGGGTGGCATACAGGGTCTTTGGGGGCTCACAGGGGTTTAAAACCTCAGGCTTTCTCCAGTGCAAACAAAGGGCCCCAAACTCTGGAGCAGAACTTGATTCCTAGGACTAGGAATGATCCTGTGAGACCAGAGAATATCTTTCAACCTCCTGTCAGGGAAATTGCCTCAGTTCCCCTTCCAGAAAAGTCCTCTTCAGCCAGTTGAGAGCTGCTCCCTTCACTGTAAACCCGTTTCCCTTGGCTTCCAGAACAGCAGTCAGCCCCTTCCTGCCAGAAGTTTCCCCACATTGGACGAGCTCCTCAGCCCTGTGAAAAGCAGACACTGCTGGTTGTTTCAGGTGCTGGTTGACTGGCTCTCCCACCCAGGGAGTGTTGGGCTCCTTGTCCATTTGAGAACGGGGCCACCGCTGCAGCTCTGCCCCAACCAGGTGCCCCACAGAGCAGCTGCGGGCTCTCTGCCCCTGCAGGCAGCCCAGGGGCCACAGAGGTTAGTGCTGATTTCCTACTTGATAGCAACTGTGTGCTTCCCAGCCAAGTAATGCAGCAGTCTGAAAGGAAAATGGTGGTGGGTCTCTCCATGGCCGTTGAACCTAAGGTGATATTAGGGTAAAATGGGCTGTAAGTGCTTCTGCTGGATATTTGGCCAAGGAAGCACCGGCTTTGGAAACATGCAGGTTGGTAAACTAGCTTCCAAACTATGAAGGGCAATGATATCAGGCTCCTTTAAGTGACAGGTGCTTCTGGTTGAGGGTTTTTCCCACCATGGAACTCAACAATTGATCTTCTTTGTTGTTCATTGCTTGTTCAATAGCCCGCTTCCCCCCTTCAGGTGTCAGAGATGAGGACCTGGACATCTTTCAGAGTCACTCTGCTGACCACAGCTCCCTTGAGGCAGCCCTCTCCTAAATCTTGAATAGCACAATCCCTGATATAACTCTTCTGGAAGGTCCTAGGTCTAACCAGAGCCATGTCTGTGGGTGCACCCTGTGGGGAGCCTGGGAGTGCACGTGCTACCTTGGTTGGTGATGCCCTGCATTACTCTGGGCTCCATACTGAGGACAGTGGAAGAGTGGATGCTGTGAAGGTGATCAGCAGTCTCTGTCAAGTTCCATCTTGAGGCAGTCCAATAAGACAGCCATTTCACCCTACTCATTTCCAAGATGGGGAAACTGAGCCTCAGGGCAGTTAAGTAACTTGTCAGACCACTGAATGCCTGCAGTTGAAGGAATTCTGTGGCAATGGGGCATAGGTTGGTTACTGAGAATGCCAGGGCCAGAGAAGTGACTGGGTGCACAGTTCTGGTAGCTCGGAATGTCCCTTCCCATGGGAATCACCTATAAAATCACAAAGGAGCTGCTTGTATGTGTTGGAGGGAGGGCCCTGGGAGGTGTGACTTAGAGCACCTGAGGCAGAGGGAAGCTGATGGTCACTCCCAAAGGTATGGGGCACCACTTCTCAAAATGTAACATTCTACTACTGACTTACCTGGAGGACAGACACAGGAAGTCACCTTGTGCTACCCACAGCTGCTCTGCCTGGAGAGGCGGGGGGAACCTGGAGACGAGTGGGCTATTGCTCCCCAGTTTAAGGACCTGCAAACCCTTAACTCACATTTCAGAAGGGAGGTGCTCAGGAAACATGTTCTGGTCTCCTGTTATTTTTTGCATAAAGGCCCTATCGCCATGACAACAGCCCAGCTGTGGGTCCCACAGGCGGGATTCCCTGAAATGGCAGCAGGAGAGGTGACTGATGAGAGCAAAGCAGGACATCACGTTATTCCAAGATCCAGCCAAGTGAGCTTATAAATCACCGATGGGACATAATAACCTTCTGGGTTAAATTAGTCCAGATGGCAGGGAGTGGTAGGGATTAGAAGATTGCTTAACCAATTAGTAAAATTACATGCCAAATTACAATTAATTTGCAATATCAGTGCAAATATCCAAATTAAGATCCTGGCAAACGAATCCAACACCAGCTTGAAAAGCCGAATGGGACTTATTCCAAGAATACAGATTAGTTTAATATATGGCAATTCATTCATAGAATATGTCATTAGAATACAGCTAAGAAAAATCTTGTATCTCCAATGATGCTGAAAAAGCCTCTGATGATATTTAAACTTTATGTCAAATTTAAAAAATGAAACTTTAAAGAGAATAGGGTTTGGCTGAAACCTCGCTAACATGAATATTTGTACATATATACATGAAATCTCATAACTCAATATACATGGAATGTACGATATATACCTATGTGCGTCACACACACACACGCGCGCACACACACACACACACACATATATACAGGTCAACCACACACAGATGCATATATGTATACTTTTGAAGTCTATACATATATACAGAATTGCACACACATATTTATGCTTTAGTCCTCTTGGTTCTAAAGTCAGGATTTCACTTATTGAAAAAACACTAGACATTCCTATGAGAGGCTGGAAACACACAGAGCAGAGTATTGCCTTGGAGCTTCCAGCCATGGGACAGGGTGGGAAAGCTGAGACGGAGCTGAAAATTGGGGCAAAGAACTAGGGAAGCACAACACATGAAGGAAATAGTTAATCAACTTAGATGGGCCTAGACCTGACACAGGTATTACATTTAACAGAGAACACTAAAATCATCTCTAACTGTATTTCCTTTGTCGAAGATATTGAATAGAGACAGAAAAGATATTTTAAAATACTCGATTTGAACTTCTGCAGACAAACACTAAAACATCTTGAGATGAACATTACATTGAACTAGAGTAACAGCATTGCTGAAAAAAAGAATTCTCCAGTAGAGACGGCCTCACTTCCCATTCCCACTTCGGTTCTCAGTGTCTTGGCTTTCTCCTACTACTGTCCCACCTCTGTTGGTGAAGATTAGCAGTGGCCTGATTCTATTTAAATCCAGTGGACATTTTTCAGTCCTTTCCTTCATGTGACCATTCATCTGCCTTTGACGGGTATTTCCCACATGACTTGGCTTTGAAAAAGTTTTACCTGTAAATATTTTTCTATGTATATTTGAACAATAAGAAGTCTGTGAAAAAGTGGGTGAGGCTATTCCAGAATATCATTCTTTCTTTTTTTATAGGACTTTATTTATTTATTTATTTTAGAGAGGAGGGAAGGGAAAGAGAAAGAGAGGTAGAGAAACATCAATCAGAAGCATCGTGCACACCTGCAACCCAAGCATGTGCCCTGACCAAGAATTGAAGAGGCAACCTTTGAGTCTCAAGCCAGAGGCTCAATCCACTGAGATATACCAGCCATGGCCCATCCTTTCTTACATAGTATTTGATGTTCAGAGTTTCACAGTTTTCTAAATAGAATCCATATGTTTTGGTTGGTAGATAGGTGTTTAAATTTTTTCATAGTAGCTCTGCCTTTATGCCTCTCATGTTATTTCTTTGCTATTTGTTTTTTGAAGAAATTCGGCTGTTTATCCTCAATTTCCCACAGTTTAGACAGTGTTGACTGCATTGCCATCTGTTTTAATTTTACTTTTCCTTCTTTAATTATTTTTTAATAGCCTGTATGCTTTGTAAAGTTGGTAGATTGGACATTTTGTCAGATTTAGGTTCAGTTATTTTGGCAAGACTGTTGTCCATGACATTTGTCTTCTTTCTTCTTGAGGCCCATAAGATCTTTCGATTTTTGTTTTGTGATATTAGCAATGGTTGGTTGATGTTCATTGCCTTATCCACGAATTCATCAGGGGAAATAAAATGGTAATATGCTTCTTTATCACCTGTTCTTCAATTACTAGGTGGAATACTTTTCCAAAGAAAATTATCTGCTCTTGGTTCCACGGTTCATTCAAGGAAGACAATTTCCAAAATACTGACAGGATTTTATGTCTGTTTCACTTTGTTATTGTTATTAGCCCATGAGTTTAAATGAATTTTCAGTATTTTGATATACTGAAGTTGTTTCTTTTTTTTTTTTTAGTTGTTACTCCTTTTTTTTTTTAAGATTTTATTTTATTATTTTTAGAAAGAGGGGAAGGGAGAGAGGCAGAGAGGGAGAGAGACATCAATGTATGGTTGCGTTTCACCTGCTTCCAGCCACAGACCTGACTGGAGACCTGGTTTGCAACCTGGTTATGTGCCCTGGCTGGGGAATCAAACCTGCGACCTTTGGGTTCACAGGCCAGCGCCTTATCCACTGTGCTACCAGCCAGGGCTAGTTGTTACTCCTTTTTTATGATTAAGTGGGTCAATCTTTGAATTGCTTCACATCAATTTTTTTTTAAGATTTTATTTATTATTCTTAGAGGGGAAAGAAGAGAGGCAGAGAAGGAGGGAGACATCAATGTATGGTTGCCTTTCACCTGCTTTCAGCCCAGGACCTTACTGGAGACCTGGCTTGCAACCTGGTCACGTGCCCTGGCTGGGGCATTGAACCAGTGACCTTCAGGTTCACAAGCTGGTGCCCTATCCACTGTGCCACCAGCCAGGGCCCCTACATTAGTTTTTTAGTTCAACTGAAATATCCTCCATATTTTATTTATTAGCATTCTTTTATTCAGAATAAACATTTAATTTTTAAAATACTTTAAATTGACAGCAGAATTACAAGGATTGTACAACGAACTCCCATACTCCGTTGTGCGGACGCTATGTGGAGAAGGCTCTCCACCATAGCCAGAGCTCCAGTTTCCCCTTGATTTAGAGGATTGTCTGTCATTTCACTGCTGTGCTAATGTCCTGTCACCCTAGTCCTTTCCTTACCTTGAGAGCCAACATCTTAAAATCAGTGACCAAAGATGACTAATAAAGGTCATTTAATAATGACTAATAAAATGTGTCATTTTAGAAGTGACACGTTTAATGAAATGTTAGTGACCGGAGCTCTGTGGTAACATAGAATATGGGCCTGGGATACCTTCATTCCTGCTTGTTGGAAAAAAGAACCCCATACCCGGCACATAGTCCTGTTTCCTCTTCAGTTTTCCCTTCAGTTTTCCCTCACTCAGTTACTGACATGTCATTAGCTGCCTGAGTCCTACATGTGTGTATCTCCTGTGCTATTCCAGTGGCCTGTAAACTCCCCGTTATTTCACTGCCCACTTCTACAGCTTCTCCTATCTCCCTTGCCACAGTTCTGGCCTAAAACGTTCCTGTATCCAGAGCTGTTTACCTTCTGCTAGCAGAGTTCTGACAGAGCTCCCAACTGTAATCAATGACTTGAGTAAGGATTATTTTGGATGGTCCTGGACCCTGTTGGTTTGGAGGAAGCTCCTCAGTCCTCAAAATTTCCTGGGTGACGGGAGTGTCTGCAAACGGTGCTGGCCCCTGGGAGCACACCTGGGTTCATGCTGAGGAGGTGGCTCAGGGTGGGGGCAGTCAGGCCAGAAAGACCAACCCTGGGATTAGAGGTCAGGGATTAGGGCTCCATCTCTGGGGAGGAGACCGAGCTGGAGGTTGAGTTCAACTGCATGGCCAGCACTGAAAAGATTGTGCCCGCGTGTTGCAACCCCAAGGTAAACCCACATCACCAAATCCCAGTTGGTTTCTCTGGTGGATGATACACATCTGTGTGCTGTGAGGGAGACACACCCTGAAGACATGGGACCTTGGTATCTGGGACCACCCCAGTGTTCTCTGATGATCCCATCTCACAGAAGGTTTTCCTCCATGGCCCAGTCATTCCTGTTTTTACCTCCTCCTCCTCCATGCCCACCTCATTTATTAGCTTTACCTCATTGTCTCTTCTCCCTCTTTTTTTTTCTTCAGAATTTCTCCAATACCCTCATTTCTGCTATGGTTCCTACCCCACCACAGGCTCTAGATCGTCCTTCAACCACATAAAGCTGGAATTGGAGGTTGTGAAAAGGACTCCCATTAGGGATAATGTAGTGACCCTGTCTGTGTGCTCTCCCATGCCCATCGGTCCTCTTGTCACAGCCTATTTCCAGGAAAGCAGGTCCTATGGAGTCACCTGTCCTTTCTTTTTAATTTCAGGTTATTGTGTAGGTTATTGTGTAGGTGTAGGTTTCTTCCTTCTGCCTGCTCTTCCCATTCTTCTACCTCAATACTGTGCCCTCCTCTCCTGCTTTCAGACTCTAGCTTAGGATCTGCCTTCACCCCTGTTGTTTTTCCTACCGATGTGGAAAACTGTTCAGGATTACTTTTCAGAGTTAAGAAATTGGGTCGAGGAAGCACAACCTCCTTAAGCTACATTATCATTGAACAGTGAACAGTAATCAAACTGGTACAACCACACACATCACAAAGGTGAGAACATCATCTTTATTATATTTGCTCAAAAGATACATTGCCCAGTGCCCTTCAGTCATGTAAAATAACTCATATCATTCAAGCAATTTTAAAAGTTATAACTGATCTTCACAGTTCAATATTAGAAACCAAAATTAAAATTGATATTGATGACAATATGGGGGAACAATCCACCTAGATGGAAGACAGTTAATATTATGTAATAGATAAAACCACAATGCTCCCAAATATAAACCAAATAAAATCTACCTATGTATACCTATGGTTATGATAGTCATCAAAAAAACTCAGTAGGAACAGCATGTTTTCAAATGTAAAACTATGTAGCATAAATATATAAATATTAAATATGAGAATAAATATAATAACCCTATGGGAACCTTTTCTAAATAATGAAATTAATGGGATACATATAACTAGGATAAACTTACAGCTCTAATTTTATAATTTTAAAACAACTTCTTCTATCTGAACCTGTAACTGGACTGGCAGATGGCTTGTAGACTCTTGGAACTAGTGTGTAAAAAATGGGACCTCCAGCTTGTACCCCAGGGGAGGTCTGAATGAAATGATCTGCAATTGAGGGTGTTGCCTAGGAAAGGGATAGAAGTTGAAAAAAACCCTGCTTCTTATTGTCCGTCAATGGACTGCTAGAGGTGGTCTGAGGAGCAGGGCATGGTCACTCTCCAGCTCACTGGAGAGTTTCTGGGCTCTGCTGGGTCGTCACAGGAGGCTCCTCTTTCCCTTCCTCCTGTTTGTCATTATCGCCTTCCTCATTGTCTTCCTTCTGAGGAGTGATATCTCCCCTGGGCTCAGGGACCTAGAAGCAAGTGACACACAGGATGACATGTTTCACACAGGCAACTTTCCAGATAGAAGCATTATCTAAATTCTTAGTCACTTCTAAGCAGAGTTCAGACTAACCTGTAAATCCCATTTTATCTCTAACCCTCCATTCCTATTCCAATTTTGAACAGTTGTTTTCCCCTTGTGGTGGCTGAAGTTTGATGACCCCACATCATCCACCCAGTAACCTGTTTCCTAGCAAGGATTTGAGGCGATTCTGTTCAGGGAACAGCACACATAGGGAGAGCCCTGCTTGCCTTACTCACACCTTGGTCCATTTGTGCACATGAAAATCTGAACTTGGAGCCACACTGCAAACATCACTGATCACGTCAACATCACAAATGGCGGGACCAGAGGCCTGCTCCCCAATGCTAACCATGGATCCTACTGTTCAATCATAACACCTAGTCTATGCTGGGCTAGTGCTACAGTGCAAGGGGCCCAAATTCATAACCCTAGGGTGATGGTGGCTCATTTGGTTTGAGCATCATCCCCCACAGCAAAAGGTTGTGGGTTCCATCCCCAGTCAAGGCCTGAACCTAAATTTTGTGTTGATTCCTCCTTACATTGATATGTCTCCCTCTCTCTTCCCTTCTCTCTGTCTAAAATCAAGAAATCCTCAGGAGAGGATTTAATAAAAGACGAAGTGAGGGCCTTTGGGAGGTGGTTAGGTCATTGGGTAGAGCCCTTATGGATGACTTAGTACCCTTATAAATGACCCCAGAGCCATGCCAGGCCCCTTGCATCAGTAACCGCATGGCAGGGAGATGGCTGTCTGCAGAAGAGATGAGGGTCCTCACCAGAATTGGACTGAGCTGGACCCTGGTCTCAGACCTCCAACCTCCAGAACTTGGAGAAGTAAATGTCTGTGCTTTATAAGCCACCCAGTCTGTGGTCTTTTGTTATAGCAGCCAGAGGGGCCTCAGGTAGCTAGTTCACAAGGTTGGAACCAAATCTTTGCCTAATTCTCTGCCCAAAGCTCTAAGTCTAATGTGTGGATCATTGTGAGCCTTGACGGAGCTAGTGTTTCTCAGATTTCGCTTATTCTGACCAAGCTCTGTGACCATAGACCTGAGGGGGAATGTGTACTTGTACAAGAGGAGAGGTGGGTGAGGCAGGGGATATGAAGATCACACCAGTGCTGTGGCCATAAACAACTTGTTTGGGAGTAAATTTAGATGAAAAAAGAGCTAGTCATGGTTTATGACTTATTTTTGGATGTAGAGACTGTGCCATCCAATATCCTATTGTTACACATTTACTGTGTTGTAGGCTAGTCCCTAGAGTGGTATTCTTCAGGGATGTCAGACACAAGTGAACTAACAGCAAGAAGTGAAAAACACAATACATGGAAAATTTTGGAAATTTACTCACTTTTCACAAAACTTGACATTTCAACCAAGCTGTTACTTGGACCCAGGTGCTTTGATTAAAATGATTTCAGCCAAATCCTGAGTCCTGGCTCCCTCCCACCCCACTGAGGTACCTAGGTGTGGTTGTTGGCTTGTGGCCAGCACCTGAGTCAGTGCCTGGCCCTGTGTCTGGCTGGTGTGTGTCACAGCGTGTGGAAGGGTGATGGGGAGAGGTGAGGAGACCATGTGTCGGATTTTCTAACATGTGAACTAATCATTCCATCTGTACCTGTGTGGACACAGCGCTCCCTTCCTTCACACCTCCCTCAGCCTCTGTGATCTCAGCAAGGAGGGTACGATCTCGCCCCCACACCCAGAGGTCAGGATCAAAGGCCTGGATCTGCAAAGACAAACAGCTCCTGAGAAAATGAGGACTCTCTGGGTGGACCCCTGTCCCTCCTGTGTCCAACCCCTCATCTCTCTCATCCCCCAATCCCAGCTGAGACCCCCCACCACCTTTCTCTCCAGTCTTGCTCCCCCTCTGCCAGAGCCCCACGGCCCATCTACCTCTTCACACTCTTGCTTGCTGACCCATGCCCTGTAGTCCATGGAATGAAGGATTTCCAGTCGCAGTTTGTGGAACAAGGGACGCTGGGAGAGGTTGTTGTCCCCATAGAGGAAGGAAAAGATGGCTTCTTTGGGGTCGTTGTCCTCTTCCATGTCAACGGCCAGGTAGCTGGGGAAAGCCATCACAGTGTCAGTTGGGAGCAGGACGAGAAGGACGCCTGCCTGAGGTCAGCTTCCCAGAAAGGACACAGACTAGATCACCTTCACACAGAATCCACAGGGGCCCTATCCAGGGTCACAGAGTGCCACCCTGTCATCCAGAAGCCCCTGCTGAGCAGGGACCTGAAGGGCACATCTCATACCTTGATGAAGCAGATTTGATTCAGGGAGGAAGCCCACCCCATCCCTGAACTGTGTGTGTGGTCACACCTATGTCCCTGTAGTGTGAGCCCCTAGGCATGTCCTGTAGGTAGGGCCCAACGGGGCCACTTCAGTCTGCATCTCTCTCCTATCAAATGACTGATAGAGGACCTGGCTCATTGGCGCATTCACTGAGCAATCCTTCTTGAATTCTCTTCTCATCCTCACATGCCCTGGCATGCAGGGACTTTATAAGGTCTCATGGAATGAATGACTGAATGCTTTGTCTCCTGGTCAAGTACAAAACTAATCAATTCACAGACTCAATCTAACATGAACTTGGCAACATGAAAAGAATTGTGCTGTTTTATGTAGCCATTGATTATAAATATGATATATATATTTATATTTTATAAATATATATATTTTCTATGAGGTGGAGAAGTCAGAGGGTCTGAAGTTTTTTGTGTTTGAGTTAATTTAAGAAGAAATTATGTCTTTTAGTTACACACGTGTGAAAATATGGAGACAGAAAGCTCAGCATAGAATCAGGGAAGAGTGTTGGGAAGAGCAGCAAAATGGAGATGGAACGTCAGGGTGATAAACGACTTTGATGGAGCCTGTAGAGAGAGCTGAATCCAACCTGACAACTGTGGCATGATTTAGAACAAAATTAGCCAATGAAATTGTTGGGGGTGGGAGGTGAAGTGGTTAGACCTGTGTTTTAGAAGTATATTCAGGGAGACTTGTAGGAAACATTTCTGGGTCATTGTTTTTGTCCTCACCCAGGGATATGTGTATTGAATTTAGAAAGTGAGAAAGATTGATGTGAGAAAATAACATGGATTTGTTGCCTCCTGCAGGAGCCATGACTGGGATCGAACCTGCAATATTTGGGGTACCAGGTGACCCTCTGAACAACTGAGCAGTGTGACCAGGGACCTGAGAATAGCATTTCACAATAGACGTGTGTTAACTGGGGCCTGAAATGAGGAGAAAGACCATTCATTTGCTGTTATTAAGAGGTTGGGGGTTTGGGGAGAAAAATTAGAAATGGTTAGTCTCAAGCCTATTTACTCAGGGGAAGAATATTGTTAATTCTTTATGAGGCTTTTGTGTTTTCTTTAACTTTTTTTCACTCTTTAACTGACAGTAGGATGGTTGGCTTTGACCAAGAATGGTATAAGAAACACCATGCTACAGTCCTATTCAGTTCATACACAGAATACATAGTACAAATAGGTTAAACAGGAGATGAAAGGTTGGAGGCCCACTCCTCTCCCCACGCTCCCCAGAGCAGGAATGTGGACTGAGGAGACTCAGCACAACACTCACAGGGCCAGGAAGAAGTGGATCCGCTGGTACTGCCAGTGGAAGAGGCCTGCGCGGCTGAAATAGGCGACCACCATTGCCAGCAGGTACTGGTGGAAAGAGGGGAAACATCACACGTTGTGAAAGAGGAGGGACAGCAGGATAAGGAAAGGCTGATGCTCCCAGGGTGGCAAGTGCTGAGGGTCTCAGGGCATGTGTTGGGCACAGTCAGCATTGGGAGGGTCTCTGACAAGCTGGAACAAAGGGGAGTCCCCAAGAGCTGAGAGAAGAGGGGACTTGATGTGCCAGCAACCATAGGGACAAGCCTTGAACTCAGATCCCACAGGAGTCGGGACAGAGGTAGGGTTGCTGTCTACACTGCAAGAAACACCTAAGTCCCCAAAGGGAAGTGGTGACAGGGCATCAGGTTGGAGAAGAAACTGTGGGCTCAGGAAGCTCCCCCTGCCGCAGGATGGAAGGTAGAGCAGGAATACCTCTTACCTTGTCTGAGAGCCTCAGGCTTTTATCCCACTCCAGGAATCCTTTAATGACAGGATCCTCTGTGAAGAGAAGGCAGGAGTTAGCTTGACCATAGCAAGAGGGTTGCTGTGGGGATATTCCGGGACCAAGAGGGGAACTGTGCCTCTCCTGGGGAGGGTTCAGGATTGTGGCCAAGGGTGAAGCTGCCAGGAAGAGGGATAGAGGGATTGTTTCTGGGGCCAGGAAGCATGGGTGACACCACCCTCACCCACCCAGTCTGGGGAAACTGGGTGACAAGTAGGGTGGCAGTAGCACATCTGTGTGACTATGATCTTCAATAACCAGTGCTGCTCCCTCATCATGCATGAAAATCCCCCTGCGGATTCATAGCCATGTTGTCAGTTTCTCAATTGGCAGTCACATCAGGGTGCGAAGATGGCCTCACTGTCCCCCTTACACACATGAAGGCATTTAGACCAAAAGGCCAGTCAGAGCTCAGAAGTCTCAGAGGGTACAGTTGAAACCAGCCCATCTGATCCCAAGTGCACAGCCTTTTCAAGTCTAGCCTAATCCTCTGTCACTTCTAAGTGTCCCTGGTGAGAATCATTGGGAAGCCTTCCTAGGATAGAGAGCTCAGCAACTAGCAGGGAGCTCTTTTCTGATGGAAAAGTGTAGTTAGAAAGTGTATTTTAAAGAATAGGATTGGAGGGTATTTTCTTACTGAGCAGCCTGGTGAAGGCCTCGTGGTATTCTGGCAGTACCGTGTCCACACGCTTCTTTTTCAGCTTCATTTTTAGACCATCTACTTCCTCTACCAGCCTGATGTCCTTTGGCCCAGGGGTGGTCTCCTCCTGTCCCTCCTCCTCCACTGACCACTCCCTCTTCCTCTTTGCTCCAGTAGTTGGAGCCAGGGGGCTGCCATCCACTCGGGGGGCTGAGTGAAGAACCCAGGGTAGAATATAAGGTCTTTGCCTTTGGAGTTCAGCTATTGTCACCTAAACCCGTTCCCCACTCCACCCCACCTATCCCCCCTAGTAACCAACCCCTCCATTTGTTCTCTTCAGTCTCACATACTACTGGCCTTCTGCCAGCCATCTTTCCATCTTTCTCCTTGGGTGATGTCCATCTTCCCCCCAAATTCACCTTGTCATTGTTCTTCGCCTCTGTCCTCAATACTCCTACTTGTTTGAGATAGTTTCTCCCATTGAAGGGCAGCAAAGGACCCTCATTGTTTCTTCCCTTCCCTTCTCTCACCTTTGAAACTCATCCCCTAACCTCCTTGCTCGCCTCCCAGGCTTTCCTTTCATGGATGTTCTTGCACCCAGCTCCTGCAGTCTCATTCCAATCCCTGGTTTCTCAATCTGTCCTTCCTTTCACACACGCCCTACTCAGGCCCCTTCCTCCTGAATGGTCAACCATGTCAAATCCCTCTGCCCCCTGTCTCCTCACCTGATTGTCCTGGGTTCACCTGCATCACCCTCACCTCCAGGGGGCATTGTGAGGTGGAAGGCTGGGGGCTCAGGTCCTCAGAATGGGGACTTGCATTATAGGTGGCCATGACTGGTCTCCAACTCTTGTCTTCCAGGAAATCTGGGCGATCACAGGACTGGGAGGAAAAGTCTGTTGCCCACCTCCGCTGCCTAGCGCCACGGAATCTGATCCTCCCAATCAGGAAGGTCGGAAGCCTCTGATGTCATCGGTCATTCCCACCTGGCAACCAGTTTGAATGACTCAAACA
Source organism: Noctilio leporinus (assembly GCA_004026585.1). Classification (NCBI taxonomy): domain Eukaryota; kingdom Metazoa; phylum Chordata; class Mammalia; order Chiroptera; family Noctilionidae; genus Noctilio; species Noctilio leporinus. The sequence goes on along the minus strand of PVIW01007401.1, from coordinate 20,292 downwards.
CAGACATGTAACTGCCATATGGTAACTACCCTACATACATGTAACTGCCACATGTGCACTGAATTCTCATGGAGATCAGGGTAAACAATGTCTCCTGCAACTGACCCCATAACCTCAGACCAGCCTCCAGAACTGTCTTCAAGTGTCAGCACCGCCCTTCACCTCCTCCCCAGCAGGTGCTGGGTCCTGTCCATGCTGAACTTGAACTGTTGAGACATCTTCTTTCCCATTCCTCTATCAGAGTGTACACTGGTGGGAGAAGGAGGTGACCAGGACATTTGGGGAAAGCAGAAATGCTGAGACCTTTAAGAGTGGAATAAATGTTTTAAAAAGTTTCTGGGTACATGGACTTGTCAGATTAACAAGTTACTTGAAAACACTCAATTTCTTGCCCTGACCTGTGTGGCTCTTTGTGTTGACCATCAACCGATAAAGTAGAAATCTGCCTGTTTTATTCTAGGTCAGGGCACACTCCTGGGTTGTAGGCTGGTCCCCACTGGGGACCTGTGCTACCTGTTGCTTCTCTCACACATCAGTGTTTCTCTCCTTCTCTTCAGCTTTATTCACCATAGGCAAGATATGAACCACCTGTGTTCATGGATGAATGGGTACGGAAGATGAGACATGTACACGTAAAATTGAATGTTACTCACCTATGGGAATGAAGGAAATCCAGCCATTTGTGACAGTATGGATGGGCCTTGAGGTGAGTATATTAAGTGATATGAGCCAGATAGAGGAAATAAATTATCTTTCTTCTATCAGTGTGTCCATTGTGTGTGTGATTTCTTTACTGTTGTGTCTAGCAAGTGTCTCTTTTTCTAAATTATATTTTAGTGATTATGCTGATACAGTTGTCCCAATTTTCTTCCTTTTGCTCCTCTCCACTCAGTACTTCCCTTCCCTCCTGCTGTCCCCCACCCTAGTTCATGTCCATGGGTCATGCCTGTACATTCTTTAGCTTCTTCCTTTCATATACTATCCTTAATATCCCCCTGTCTATTTTGTACCTACCAATTGTGCTTCTTAATCTCTATAACATTTCCCTATTCTTCCTCCTTGCCCCTCTCAGCTGATAATTTTCCAAATGATCCCCATATCTATGACTCTGTTCCTTTTCTGGTTGTTTTCTTAGTTTGTGTTTGGTTTTATTTTTTAGGTTCTGTTGTTGATAGTTGTGATTTTTTGTTATTTTATTTTAAATATTTTATTTATTATTTTTAGAGAGAGGGGAAGGGAGAGAAGCAGAGAGGGAGAGAGACATCAATGTATGGTTGCTTTTCACCTGCCTCCAGCTACAGACCTGGCTGGAGACCTGGCTTGCAACCTGGTTATGTGCCCTGGCTGGGAATTGAACCAGCAACTTTTGTGTTTGCAAGCCGGCACCTTATCCACTGTGCCACCATCTAGGGACCCCCATCCCCACCTTTTGTCATTTTAATGTTCATAGTTTTGATCTTCTTTTTCTTAAATAAGTCCCTTTAACATTTCATATAATAACGGCTTGGTGATATTGAACTCCTTTAGCTTTACCTTGTCTGGGAAGCAGTTTATATGCTCTTCTATTCCTAATTACAGCTTTGCTGCATAGAGTAATCTTGGTTGTAGGTCCTTGCTTTTCATCACTTTGAATACTTTTTACCCGGCCTTTCTTGCCTGCAAAGCTTCTTTTGAGAAATCACCTGATAGTCTTGTAAGGACCCTTTTGTAAGTAATTCTCTTCTCTTGTTGCTTTTAAGACTCCTTATCTTAACCTTTGGCATTTTAATTATGATGTGTCTTGGTGTGGTCCTGTTTGGGTCTAGCCTGTTTGGGACTCTGTGATTCCTAGTTTATTTCCTTTGCCAAATTTGTGGAGTTTTCTTTCATTATTTTTTCCAATAAGTTTTCAATTTCTTGCTCTTCCTCTTCTTCTGGCACCCCTGTGATTATCTGTTGGCCCATTTAAAGTTGTCCCAGAGAGCCTTCTCTGTTTTTTTCAGTTCCTGTTTCTTCATTCTGTACTGGTTGACTGTTTATTTCTTCCTCATATTCCAAATCATTGATTTGAAACCCGGTTTCCTTCCTTTCACTGTTGGTTTTATAGCAATTTTCCTTTGTTTAGCCATCATTTCTTCCCTTTTGTGTTTGTTATACTCAGTCTTGTCTACAAGTCTGTTAGCATCATTATCACCAGTATTTTGATATTTTAAAGACAACACTTGTAGTGACAGTGCCACCACTGGGTGGGGGACTCTGTTTTCTTCCTTTCTAGGGATTTCTGTACTCTCATTTTCAGCTCATCAGAAAATATTAGGTGTGAAGACCTTTAAATCTGAGATTATGTTCGCACTGAGAACAAACTCTGGGGTGCTTCCAGGGACCCCTTCCTCTGGATTCTGGGTCCACAGCCTGATTGAATGGGTGGATGGCTGATGATAAGTGGGAGATGAAGCTGTGGGCCTCCCGCTGACACCCTCAGCTAACAGGGCTGCCTGTGGGCCTGCTCCTCCCTCCAGGTGGCCACGGGGCTCCAAACCTCAGTTCCATCGTCCTTTTAGTTCCCTCTAGATGTGTCAGTTCCCCTAGGCCCCTTCCCCCCATTTTTGTACTTTGCTCTGTTACTTTGCAGAGTAACAAAGCCTTAGAGAGGTTGTGGTTGGGACCCCTCTGCCCTCCCACATTGCGGCCCCAGTTCTGCCAACTCCTAGCATCCCCACCCTTGCTCCTATGGGCCTTGGGCTTCATCCTTGCCCTCAGCCATGATTTTCGTGCTGGCTGCTGCCTCCTGTGCTGCCATCCTTGGCTCTGGATCCCACTGCAAGGCTGGTCTGCTCAGGACTTTGCCATCTTTCTTCTCCATGCACCCTTAGACTTCGGTTTCTTTCTTGCCTCTGCTTCTCATCCCACCAAGGCAGATGTGAGTCTCCCCAGAGGAAGGAATTAGGGAGGCCTGAGTGGTCATGTCTCCTGGAAATGTGACCCTTCCTGTCCTCTCATCTCATTGGGGAGAACAATGCCAGAGAGCCTGGTAGGAGTTACAGACATAGACGTGGGTGCTCCTCCCTTATTCTTCTAGTTACTTCGGAAGGTTTAAAGGGACAGTCTCCCATAGGTATGTTTCATGGAACATTCTGATGAGTTCTTATGCAGGATGAGTCCTCTCTTGGCAGCCAGATCCCTCATAATGTCATTGCATTCATTTTCCTTTCCCAGGTATGCCTCCTCTTTTATAGTCCTCTACTTTTTCCCAGGAGCAGCAGAAAATGAATAAATTTCTGGTACATTTTTCTGATTTTGTAGTTATTCCCTAGTTTGTTTTATAATATACCTTAGAAGGTATATAGTTCACAATTTATTTATGTATTTATGTATTTATTTATTTTTAAATATTTTATTCACTATTTTTAGAGAGAAGAGCAGGGAGGGAGGAAGAAAGGGAGAGAAACATTAATGTGTGGTTGCCTTTCACCTGCCTTCAGCTACAGACCTGGTTGGAGGCCTGGCTTATAACCTGGTTATGTGCCCTGACTGGGAATCAAACCAGCGACCTTTGAGTTCACAGGCCAATGCCTTATGCACTATGTCACAACAGCCAGGGCTATCAAGCTTTATAATGGGATAAGAAAGCCAGGTAAAATCTATGCCCAGACAAAACACAGAGCAGTAGAACTTACTGAGAACTATACCAACATTTAAAAGAACATAGAGCCCTGGTTGGTGGCACAGTAGATAAGGCACCAGCCTGCGAACCCAAAGGTCACTGGTTTGATTCCTAGCCAGGGCACATAACCAGGTTGCAAGCCAGGTCTCCAGCCAGCTCTGTAGCTGGAGGCAGGTGAAAGGCAACCATACATTGATGTCTCTCTTCCTCTCTGCCTCTCTCCCTTTCCCTCTCTCTAAAAATAATAAGTTAAATTTTTTTTTAAATTAAAAAAAAAGAAGAAGATAAATAAACAGAGAGAGACAGATAGGTACATGGTACAAAGGGAAAAATTGATAATGAATAAATACCTATCAATAATAATCTTAAATGTAAATGGATTAAATGTACCAGTCAAAAGACATGGGGTAGCTGAACGGATAAGAATGGACTTTAACTTATGAACGCTTTGAAATAATTTTGTTATAGATATTACTAAATAATGTATAATTTTGTATTTTTTTTGTATCTGCATTACTGCAGGTTAAGTTTTCTTAGATTGGAATTATTTCGTAAGATGGGAAAATCTAGTTACTTGCAATAACTCTTGGAAAAATCAAATGTAGTTAAGGGAAAAAAGTAAGAAAATGTGGATGTATATTACGTAGGATATCTGCTGCCTTTCTTATTCACCGTTACACAATATATGCTTATTTGTGGGTGTATAATATAAAAACAAAATGAAACAGAGCAGCAGGTCAGCACCACGCCTTGCTGTCGTGTTTGCATGTGTAGGAGGCACGATCCTTCAGAGCTCAAGTCAAATGACAAGTGTGCCTCATGGTCTGGGCATTTGTCATAAAAAATGACAAGTACCATCCATTACTTGTCTTACATTGACCAGCTGAGACATTTTTGTTTCTCATGGGTTTTGGAGATTTTGTTGGCTGTAGTTGAGAGCAGCCTTCCTAAATGACAGTTGCTAAGCCGTTGTCACCAGCGCCTTGTGCCTCTTGTAAACCAAGGGTGTACTTCCCGGGGAGCACTCAGTGCACATAACTTTGCTGGTGATGAAAACATTGTTGTCCCATAGGTATATTGCTCTTAGTGCTTAATCCAGGGGTAAAATAAGGGTCATTGGAGAAATGACCTTCTCATTCTTCAAATAAGTGTCCTCAAATAGCTCTGTGATCATCTATTGGGGTTGCATAGCAAACCGCATCATGACTTCTCTGGCCAAGAGTCCTTATTCCCATTCATGTTTTATCCTGCAGCCTTTAGTCCTGGTTCTGTCCCTGCCCCTCCCCTGAGTCTGACCTGGGAAATATCCCTGCGACCTAGCATACAGACCCGGGGAGAGTTGCCATTTCTAGCCTTGGACCAGTACTGCCTTGCCCATCTGCACTCTCCTCTGTTGCTTTCTATGACAGATCTTTCCTTGGAGGTGATTTTAAGAAGAAGCAGGGGTTTTTCCCCCCTCAAGAAGCTTCTATTCTCCTTGTAGAATAGCTCTGCAATCATAAAGCAGTAAAACAATTTTGGGGAGCTCATGGAACCCTCCCAGTCAATCCATGGGAAACTCTGAAGTGATGACAAAGCACAGCTTGGTTGTAACTGTTCTGTCGGGTTATGGGGCTCAGTCACTGGCCAAGGGGGAGGTGTAGGTTAGAGAGGCCAGTTTGTGGTAACCCTGCAATGAGCAGGACTGAGGGGTTGCAGATGTAGATGAGGTCCTCCACAGAGAAGAGCATGAAGTGGACTGAATGTGGCTCCTGAAGCGTCAGGAAGAATCTTTGCTTCCGCAGAAGGTGGTCCTTCTGTGAGGAGCAGCGGGAGATGCGAAGCGAGGTGACCACGAGATTGACCGAGGGGCCACCAGTACCATCCTGAGTTCTGGTTTTCCATTGGGAAAGTGAGTCATCTGATGAAAAGATGTCACATATAGGGACTGCTTATGTGAGTGGCATGAATGCAGGGCGGGGCTTAGGAGTCAAGGGGACTCAGGTTTCTAGTGAGATACCAGGAAAGGATTGTGACTTGGGGTGTTGGCTGCTCCTAGGCCCCAGAGGTATGTTGGCAGGCTTGGGACTTTTCCTAGTCATGAGTGAGGTTTATGCTGAATAATTTTACACATTAAGAAACTTTTACCCCTAGTAATTGACTGTTTTTCGAGCAGCTTTAGGTTCACAGCAAATTGAGCCAACAGTACAGCATTCCCAAATACCCCTCCCTCTCATTTTCCCTGCTGTTTCCACCTTACTTAGCACCTGCTACAACGGAAGGATCAGAATCGACACATCTCCATCTAAAGTCCGTAGTTCGCATTAGGGTTCACTCTTTGGGTGGTGTGGGTTAGGTTGACAAATTTGTAGTGACATGTATCCCCCATTACCGTGCCTCACATAATAGTTTCAGGGCCCCAAGTCCCCTGGGTGCCACCTGTTCATCCCTCCCTCCCCGCAACCCCCCGACAGCTGCTGTTCTTTATACTGTCTGTATGTCTTGCCCTTTCCAGCGTGTTTTAGAGCTGGAACCATATGGTATGGAGCCTTTTCACTTTGGCCCATTTCCCTTTCACATCGAGGACCTGTTGGTGTTCACTGCTGGTCTTTCCATCACGATACGCTTTTCTTTGGCTTTTCCTGCTGACACCTAAAGTTGTCTTAAATGTCTATACATTTTTCCAGTTTGGGTCACGTTAGTAAACATTTTCTTCCAGGCTTCTTTGGCTTTTTAGTTTATTTTCTAGGAATATCATAGTTCTGTAATATTTTCACTTGGAGTAACTGAGGACTTTTTATTTTTAAAGTTCCTCCGGAGGAGCAAGTTTGCGTGGGTGGGATTCCTAGTTCAAGACCACCGCGCTCAGTGAGCTCAGGGAGGCTGGCGGCTTCGCAGGTGGGTGGAGTTGGTTGGTCTGGTGGTTCTCAGTCTTCCCCTTGTTGGCCCTGGAGCAGTAGGCCAGTCGCTTTCTTTGGACAGACCATGTAGGTGGTGTATTGTACTAACTCCCAACTCCGGAGGCTTTGCAAGTCTGAGGATGTCTTTCTCCTCCCCTGACGTTCAGGAGGAGGAGATCCTTGGACGGCGGCCTTGGGTCCCGTTAGGCTCTCACTGTCCTTTGGCATCTGGTTCCCAGTGTTGCATGTTTGTTGAAGTCCTCTTGAATCTTTGCCATTTATAATCCCCTGGGGGATACGCTTTTTCTCAAAGCTTTTATTTATTTATTTATTTATAGAGAGAAGGAAAGGGAGGGAGAAACAGAGGGAGAGAAAAACATTCATCAGTTGTTGCCTCCTGATGGGGACTGAACCTGAAACCCAGGTGTGTGTCCTGACTGGGAATCAAACCGGCAACCTTTCACTTCATGGGACACTGCCCAACCAAATGAACCACACCAGTCAGGGTTGATAGGTCCTGTTTTCCTCTGTTTTCATGTATGAAATTCCAGTGCTGCTTTTTCTAGCCAGTCATGAAAGGCCACTCAGAAAGATGAGGAGGTGTGTCCCCTTTACCACACTGCAGGGAGTGAGCCACACTCTCTGCTGTGGAAACCTAGCTGGGGAGGCAGGTGACCGGGATGGTCACAAAGTGTTCTCACCCTCACGTGGGATGTTCTGGCTGGTGTGAAAACAAATGAGCAGTTCTGATTCTGCAATCCCAAAGGTGGCTCTGGGTGGTTCCTCTACTGAGGGGTCTCTGAAGACCCACCATGATGGCTCGTTCCTTTGTGTTTTATATCTAATTGGTCTCTTACTTAGTTATCCAGGTTTTCTGATGCCCACCGTCTTCAAGTTAAAAGTGTTGGCAATGCTTCTCTATCTCATGGGGCTTGGGGGAGATGAGGAGCCCACAAAGGGGCCTGAGTGGGAGCTGCTGGGGAGCAAGAGCTGACCCAGCCCCGTTCATGTTATGGAAGCCAAATGAAGAAGCACAGTGCATGGTGCTTCCATGATGGCCCCTCAGGCCTGTGCTGCTCAGGAGCAGGGTAATGTCTACCGTCTCAGTGTCCCCAGCAGCCCGGAAGGTTCCTGCTCACAGTGCAGGGCAGTATTTTTTTTTCTGAGGTTTACTGAGTGAACCCTTTTGAGTGTCTACCTGACAGCTGTATTTCCCTTCCTGCTCCGTAACATAAATGGTATAGACAGTGTTCATGGTTGACGGTACCTGGGTGAGCTCGGTGAGCTCCTGGTCTCGTATGTCTTCTCCATGTCACCCAATCCCCATCACGCTGCCATCACAGGGGCCAGTGACATTCAAGGATGTGACCATAGACTTCACCCAGGAGGAGAAGCAGCTGGACCCTGTTGAGAAGACAATCTGCAGGGATGTGACGCTGGGGAGTCACCGTGGGCAAGGAGAGCTTGCTCTCTGAGTTGCTGAGGTGTAGGGTGCTTTCCTTGTGGGGGACCCTGACCCACAGTAAAATCCCCTGTTGCCGTGGATGAATTAACATCTGAAATAACACCGCCCCAAACAGCTCTGTGTAAGGGAAGGAAGATCTGGCCAGGGGCTCAAGGCCTAAGGCCCAGTTCTTTGTTCCCAAAGGCCTTTTATTGAAAGGGGTAAACTTGAAGGCATGTAGCTTGTCAATCAATGCTAATCAATGCTAATTATAGAGAAACGGAAAAACAAGTGAGGGGGCAGGGAGATCTCACTTAGGTCAGGATGTGCATTCAAATTTAAAAACTTCTGCAGTTGATACAACAAAGGATTAGGCAAGGTGAGAAAACAGCTGGGACTGCATCGTGACTAAAGTATTTTCCCATGACATAGTCCTCCTCCCCCAGGGCCACTGGCTGTAACATGGAAACATGTGTGTACCCAGCATTCCCAGCCTTCCCGTCTGGATTCTAGGGAGAGTGCTGGGCCGAGGGTGGCAGGTGCAAGGGCCCCAAGGAAGACCTGCGCTGAGTGTGAAGTGAGGGGTGTCAGGAGAAATGCGGCTGGAGTGGAGAGAGTAGTTGACGGAGGTCAGGATGGAGGCCTGGAGGGGCCAGCTCAGGCCTGGTCCTGAGGCTCCTTGTCAGGGAAAGGACCGGGGGTGCCTTCTGACTTGGGGAAGCCCTTTGGGGCTCCAGGACTGACTGGGTGGCGAGGATTGGATTCTGACCTGCGCCCTCTGGTGGCCATGATGAGAATTGGCTGTGGATGGCCTTGTGAGGCTGCTTGGGAGGGTGGGAATGAGCCCTGGACCCTGGTGTATTTTGCCAATGGAGATAACAGGGTTTGCTAACAGCTTGGGGTAGGAGCGTAGGAGCAGGACAGGAGGTACCTGGGAACCTGAAGTTTCATTACTAAGCTGGGGAAGGTGGGGAAGGAGCAGGTCCTGTGCTGGACAGTGCTGACTACCATCTCACTCATTAGATGGTGGTATATATATATATATATATATATATATATATCTCCCAAAAAGCCCAGAATTATCTTCTGGAGGGTGAACCCTAATTATGTGATTGTTCTAGGAACCCATCTGGATCAGCTGGTGTGATTGTGAGAGTCTATGTTCAGCATCAGTGAATTTTTTTGAAGACTCAATGTATTTGCCCATTTCATGACGAGTGATTTACAAGCACACTGCTCACACCACACTGAGTGTTCAGCAGTTTTTGACCAAAAATAGCATGACCTCCATGCTCCACCCTCCTTATGCACCTGATCCCACCCCAAGTGACACCCCCCCCACACACACACACTAAAAAATGTCCTCAAAGAGAAATGTTTTGCTGTTGTGGAAGAGGTGAAACAAAAAATAGCAGAAGTACTAAAAAGCATCAAAATAGACAAGTTTAAAAACTGTTTTGAGCAGTGGAGAAGAAGTCTCAATAGGTGTATTACATCAAATGGAGAGTATTTTGAGTATTTTGAAGGTGACTGAAGTGTAAACATGTAAGAATACACACTTTTTAATAAATAAATTCCAGTTTTGTAAATATATACACACAGTATGTATATATACACACACACACATATACATACACACACAATAATAGATGTGGATAAATTGGAATACAGGTGCACTGCTGGTGGAATGTAAAATGGTACAGCCCCTAAGGAAAACCATTTGGCAGGTCCTCAAGAAATTAAAAAGTAGAATTACCACATGATCCAATAATTCCACTTCTGGGTCTATACTCAAAAGACTTGAAAGCAGAGCTTTAGAATGATATTTGTATAGCCATGTTCATAGCAGCATCATTCACAATAGCTAAAGTGTTGGAAAAAACCCAGTTTCCATGGACAGATGAATGGACAGAAAAAATGTGGTGTAGACATAGAATAGACCATTATTCAGTCTTAGAAGGGAAGGAAATGCTACCATAACATGGATGGACCTTGGGGATGTTGTACAAGTGAAATAAGCCAAACACACAAAGACAAATATTGAATGATTCCACGTATAAGTAGTTTCTAGGGTGGTCAAATGTATAGAGGCAGAAAGTAGAATGGTGGTCGCTGTGGGTTGGGGGAGGGTGAGGAATCATTGAATTAGTGTTTTAGGGGGACAGCGCTTCAGCTGGGGAAGATGAGAGAATCCTGGAGGTAGATGGGGGTGATAGGAGCACATCACACATATATTTAATGTCTCTGATCTGTACACGTCACATGGATAATATGGTAAAGATGTTTGTGTGTTTTACCCCAATTACAAAAGGAAAACAAATAACTGAGTGGTTGACAGTTGTCACTGGTGCAGATCATTTGTGTTCTGTACTCACCGTTGTCCTCAGCTGTGAGTGTGGTGCTGTCTCCTGAGCCCAGGGGACCTGAGGGGTGGTGCCCAGACAGCATGTTGGTGGGGTCAGCCAATCTTTGGACGGGGGACTCTGTTGGCTTGTTCTACATGTTTTACGAGGTGCCTACTATGTGCTAGGGGATATCCCAGTCCCTCCTGCGCTTCCAACACCCAGTGTGAGTCCTCTTAATTGGTTTCAAATGTGGTTGCTGTTTTCCTGAGGCACTTAACGATCTTGGGTGACGAGTTGTCTCACTGTCCATATTTGTGCAATGCTTTATTCATGGACACAGATCAGTGGTGACATTAATTCCAGGGGAGCTTTAATGATGTGTTTAGTGCCATCCCAAGCTTCTGACCCTTAGGTGTTAGATCTGCTTGGGGCCGTGTGAAATGTTTTGCATGACTTGCAAGGAACCAAAAAGAGATGCTGTTTTTCCTGAGGAAAAGAAGAGGTATTTCATAGCCAAACCTTGTTCTATTGTGGATTATTTGTCAAGGACTGTGGAAAGCAAAAATGGAAATTTCTAATACTTCTTTTCAAGGAAGGAATAGGACTTATCAAAATCATAACAATTATCCTATTCCTCCATTCACTAATTTGTTCATCAACCCACCCATCCACCCACTCATCAACTCTTCCATTCATTCTTCCATTCATCTACCCATCCTCCCATCCATTCATCAGGTCTTCTAATCATTATCCCACCCACTAACCTATTCACTCATCCTTATAATGGAATATAAGATTCCATTATTATATTACAAATTAATGAGTAGATTAATTTATACATCTACCCATCTACCCATTCATCACTTCATCCCTCCATCCATACACTACTTACCACCTCATCCATTCACCCTTCCATCCACCTATCCATCCTTCTATCCATCCACCCACCTGCCTACCCACCCAGCGACCCATTTATTCATCTTTTGTTTCATCTAGCCACCTATCCACCCACCCACCCATCTGTCACAGGCTGAGGCCCACTCTGTTTTGCCAGCCCTGGGGTCAATATGTGTGTCCAGCCAGCTGGGAATGGCCAGTGACTTCACCTTTCTGAGCTTACATTGCTTCACCTGCCATATAAGACCATGTTGGTGACGCACTGAGCCCAAAGCCTGGTCCCGAGCAAGCATGTACTACCTGTGAGCCGCAGCCATTATCAGGAATAATAATCATATATTCTGATGTAGGTACTGTTAGCCCCTCATTGAACAAAGGAGGAAACTGAGGTAGAGCACTCCAGCTCTGTTGCCTCTCAGAACACAGATGTAACCTGTGCAGGACCCTGGTTGGGTTAGATCCTGGAACTGCCCCCTTCTTGCCTGAGTCACTGTGACTTCTAGATCTCTGAGGGTCTTCAAGGGCCAAGATGCCAAGAGCTTGGGAGGAAGCCAGAGGCTGGAATTTTCTCCTTCTGAAACAGTGAAAAGATGAAAAACAAAAGATTTTCATTTTATCATTTATTTTCTCTAAATAGCTCCTTTCCTTCCTACTCCCCTTAAACCATTTTGAACAAAGTTTGCTTCGGGTTTCCAGGCTTCTCTCTTGTTCCTGTCCTTCTGGGTGAGAGAGAAGCTGATTATGGCCCATTCTGGCACAGATAGGTCCTGTGTGCACAGTCCCAAGTTCGTCTTCCATATCTAAAATTGAAGACCCTCCGTGATATCCTGCAGAGCTGGCCTCCGGCTTTGATTAGTGGTTGGTTTTCTGAAAGGCCTGTAGGAGGCCTGAGCCTGCTTGTGTTTTGAAATACAGAGGGAGGTGTTAATGTCTTAGGTGTTCACCTGCCGCTTGTCTTGTAGTGAGTGGGAAACAGGGTCAACCTCTTCTTTCATTTACTGTCAAGTTGCAATTTTTCCGTTCTTCTCAGGAGCTGCTAGTTCATTGTCTGCTTAATTGATGGCAGCCACTCGATGATGGGCCAGAGGAAGACGTGGGTGCCCGCATCTGCGCTTCCAGGCAGCATCCCTGGGAACAGACTTCAGATGCATCATGGCACCAGCCTCCACGATGCTCAATAGTCCCACCTTCTGGAAGTCACACCCTGTGTAGCCTCCTCCTTCACTGCAATGGAGTTGGTGTAACCAACAGAATCTGCAGAAGTAAAGCTATGTCACTTCAAAGATTAGGCCATAAAAGCCACTGTAGCTTCCAAGTTGGTCTCTCTCTCTCTCTCTGTCTCTCTCTCCATTTGTCTCTTATTTGTCTGTCTCTCTATCTCTGTTTCCCTCCATGTGCTTCTCTGTCTTCCCTGATTTTCTCTTCTGGATCATTTGCCTTGGGGAGGTCAGCTGCAATGTCATGAGCAACCCTATGGAGGGGTCACATGGTAAGGAGCTGCAATCTCAACAGCCATGTGAGTGAACTCAGAGACAAGTCCCAGTAGAGCTGCCTTCCGATGACCACAGTCCTGGCTGTCAACGTGGCTGATTTTTCTTGCAGGAAAGCACCTTGGATCAAGGGAGAGCTGGAGATGTTCACTGACTTATCTCTAACCCAGTGGATGGGGAAATGCTCACCTAAATGCTCTGAAATGTAAGAAGATCATTACAAGAAATGAGCTAGAGAGCCTTCTTTGCTATCTGAGATAATGACTATCTCAGAAAGTTTCCTATGATAGAAATCGAGAAGGAAAGTGGATTGATATTTTTTGAGTGACAACAATAATGATAGTTATTATTCACTGTCTCCTACCTGTCATCTGCTCCACAGACTTTTTAAATGCATGTTATTAATTTATTCTGCCTTTGACAGGTGAGGGAACTGAAGCTCAGGGCGGTGCAGTGACTTGCCCAATGTTACACAGCTATACAACATCTATGTGTGGGCTCAACCCAGGGATGTCTCCTTGCAAGGGGGTGAGTAATGAATGGATCATATGTGGAAGGGACTGAGTCTCAGAGCTTGATGCCACCAAGATTTTGTAGACTGTGCTCATGTTCTCAGAGAAAGTAAAATTGAGACGTACAGACTGGCAAAATATTTTCCCCCAGATGTGTGAACTTATAAGAAAATTTAAAAAAATATTTAGATTCAATCTTATTTCAGCATTCATTTAATGAATAGCTTGTTTTGGAACGAAGATAATTCCATGAAGGGAAACCAAATATTTTGGAGAAATATTGGTACCTCTTGATGTTAGTCAACACCATAACTGAATAGTGGAAAGCGGGATGATCCTGGAAAATTGGCAGCTGTGATTGTCATGGTTACACATTCCAGGTGAGCCCTGGGTCAAAAGGTTAGTCACCTTTTCCTCCAGGTGATCCAGCCAGTTAGGCTTCAACTCCAGGCTGTTGCTGTGTCAATTACGGTTTACATGCACATTATTCTGTATCAGCTCCACGTGTACAGCATAGTGGTTAGAAAATCATATACTCTACAAAGTGTTCCCTCCACTATTCCGAGTCCCCACCTGGGCCCATACATATTTATTACAATATTATGGCTGTATTCTCTATCCTGTACTTTACTTCCTGTGACTATTTGTACTTCTTAACCCCTTCACTTTTTCCACCCAGCCCCTCAGTGCCCCTCTCCACTGGCAACTATTAGTTGGTTCTCTGTATCTATGAGTCTGTTTCAACTTTGTTTATTTACTTTGCTCTTTAGATTCCAGGTATAAATGAAATCATTTGGTATTCATTTTTCTCTGACTTATTCAACTTAGGATAAAACTCTCTAGGTTCATCCATGCTGTCACAAATGGTAAAAGTTCATTATTATTATTTTTTTATGGCTAAGCAATATGTATTCCACAGTATATACAAGGTCTGTCCCAAAAGTATCAGCTGTGCAAACTGTTTTAATTATATTGACATTGGCTCCATACTTTCTAGACAGACCTCGTATGTATCACAGCTGTTTTAGCCACTTATTTACTGATGGACACTTGGATTGCATCGATATGTTGGCTATTGTAAACAATGCAGCAGTGAACATTGGAGTGTATGTATTCTTTCAAATTAATGTTTTGGGTTTCTTTGGATATATATCTCCAGAAGTGGAATTGCTGGGTAATGAGGCAGTCCCATTTTTAATTTTTTGAAGAACCTCCATACCGTTTTCTACAGTGGCTGCACCAGTCTGCAGTCCCACCAACAGTGCACCAGGGTCCTCTTTTCCTCCACATTCTCACCAGCAAGCACTTATTGTTTGTTAGACTTTTAAAAGATTTTCCCAGATACCTGGTACCCAAGTTACCCCTAATGTATCTTACATAGTCATGGCATTTGACAAAACTAAGAAACCAACACTGCTATTCATTAAATTCTAGATGGTATTTGGGTTTCACCAGCTTTTCCACTAATGTCCTTTTCCTGTCATGGGATCCAGGTGAGGACACCACAGTGTACTTCCCACACTCTTTTTGAGTGAACCTGAATTTGTTTTTAAAATCCTGGACTCCGGAGCTGAAGTTTTGCTGGTTGGTCAGGAATTTGCTCAGCATGTCCCAATTACTTCTTGCAGTTTACGCCTATTTCTACCAGTGGTGTGGAGGTCTCAGAGGGTCAATATATTTTACCTCCTGGGTCAAATCTGATCTATTCCTAGGTCTGCCTGGAGCTGTGTGTTAGAATCTAAGAATAGGATCACATCTGAGCTCTGTGATCAACTAGCAATATCTGTCCCGGGAGTGGGAGAAGAGGAAGGTGATGTGTGCTTTGTATCTGCTATCAGAATACACCAGAGTGTTTCACACTGAGCATTCTGACCCCATGTCCAGGAGGAGAACCTGTATTTGAATGTTGAAAAGAAATGGGATGTTTCCAGCATCATAGCCACACACAGCCATAGGGTGGTGGTGGTGGTGGTGAGGGTGATGATGATGATAATATAAAAATAACCAGGTCCCATCTTCTTAGTGCTTAACATGTTCCAGGCACTGTAGGAACTGTGCCACACGAACTTTGCACTTACTCCTTTAACAGCCCTGTGAGGCCGGGTCTTTCCCATTTTACAGATGACGAAACAAAGGCAGGTAAGCTAAGGGACTTTTTTCCAGTTTCCACAGCGATAAGTTTCTTTGCAGAGGAGCCGTTATTCTACGGGGAAGGTAGGCTTCACCAAGCCATCGCTGCTGCGAGGTTCTCCACCTCAAGCCCCGTGTCACTCCCTCCTTCTCCGGTGTGTTCTTCCTCACCTGATCACAATTGTGGTGAGCTCTGGCAACCACACAACCTTCTGTGGGGTCTTTGCACAGGGGTTTGGAGCAAGAGCAGGTCCAACTGCCATTTCCCAGAGGAGACTGGGAGGGAGGGCCAGGCACCGGCATGCGCAAGTGACTTTCTGCCGGATTCTGTTCAGAACTTGTCCTTAAACAGATAATGTCTATCTGTGCCAGTGGTATTAGTTAAAATTTGGTTTCAAAGGAAAAACTGCCATCCCCTTAAAGGGACACCGTCACTGCTCGCAAGAATAGGTTTTTAGGTGAAGTTCTCGGTAGTCCTGGTCCTTCTGGCTTGTGCAACCCCACATCCCAGCCAGACCAGCCCACTAGGCTTCATTTCCATCCTCCTTTGCTCCGCTCAGCTCACTCTCCTGTCAGGACAGCCTTCCTACTTCTATTTCTCCCTCTCGAGTCCCTTTTCTTGTGGATGCTCCTCTTTGGGCCCCGTCTCATCCTTCCCCATACCTGCCTCCAGCCTGGAAGTGTCTAGAAGGTGATGCTCTTTAAGTTCTCAGTGCTTAGCCCACCGCTTGGGGCAGAGATAGGGCAGAAAGGTTCTTTTTTTTAAATCCTCGCCTGAGGACATTTTTTTTCACTGCTTTTAGAGAGGAGAGAGAGAGAGAGAGGAAGGGATGGGGAGAGAGAGAGAAAATCATCGATGTGCGATGTGCGAGAGAAACATCAATTGGTTGCCTCTGGTACACCCCCCAACCATCACGAACCCCACATCCAGGCATGTGTCCTGTCTGGGAATCAAACCAGCAACCTTTCAGTTTGTGGGATGATGCCCAACCAACTGATCCCCATGGGTAGGGCAGGAAGGTTCTTAAAGAATGAGCCCATCTGTAGCTGAGATGATCCATATCTTCCAGTTATTTGTTTAGAATTTCAAGGGCTTCTTAAGCCATATCTGTGGCCAGAGCAATGATGAAAACATCCCACATTCATTGCACCCTTGCTGCACTGGCCGCTGAATTTATACCATCTCATTTCATCCTCACTGTAATCCTCTGGGTGGAGTGTTTTATCCCTTTTCATGGAGGTTATGGAAACTGAAATTCTGTGCCCATGGCCCCCAAGTTGCCAGGAATGGTCGCTGATATGCAAACCAGGCTTGCAGCGCCCAGAACCCAGGCTCCCAGCCTGCGAGGACCATCAGGGCTGAAGAGGGTGGTGGGGCCAGGAATGCAGGGTTGGGGCAAGCTCCTCCCCACACCACCTCACCTAGTCTCCCTGCTGTCTCTGGATCAGCAGCCCCGCCTGCTGTGTGCTGAGGGCCTGCGTACATTTTCCCCTTGGCTGTGGAGCTGCAGCCGCAGGGCACAGAGCTAGCTTGCATTTGAAACTGCTATTATGAAGACTCCATAAAAGTCAGTTACCTAAAACTTTGCAGAACCCTTCAAGTGTATGAAAGCTACCCCACCCAATAACAATGCTATAAACCCTAGAAAGAGATAAACACATTGTTGCGTAAATTGTTAAATTCCGCTAGTTAGTCAGTCATTAAATGAAATGATTCTCTGGGAAATCTGCTGCTAAACCCGCGCAGTGGGCAACGTGGGCAACTGGGACGTGATTCTGTTGGGAACTTTCTGAGGAAGCGTGTAGCATGAACCTTTATATACATTGTTTACTGCAGGCGGAAGGGATGAGTGTTTATCCACTGACCCTGACCTCCTGTTGGTGAAGGGCAGTCCCACAGGGTGATGCATTATAGGTATTTTACCATGAAATGGGCTTCTGGAGGCTTCCCAGGAGGCAGGAACAGAGAAACTGGGCAGAAAGTAAGACAAGTGCGCAGCACGCACCAAGGTGCTGATGCTGCTAGTCTGTGCACCGCTGGTCGCTGCAGAAATTGCTGGAGCAAAATGGAGGGCTCAGAGGATGGCATGTGGGGCCTGGGATGGGTAATATGCTAGCTTCCCAAATCCACCAGCTCTTCCCCACACATGCCCCGGGCGTTCCCATTGCCTCCTTCCCTCAAGTGGTTCCTCTTTCTAAGTCAGGTCACGTTTCTCCCAGGCAGAATGGAAAATGGGTAATTTGTTTAACCAACACCCCATTTAAAGAGCTTTCCAGGAGCTTTATTTACTGCTCTTAGCACAGGATTCTGGCACGAAGTCTAATGGAAGTTGTTATTCCATTCATAATGATGTTATCTAATATTAGATTTATTAGATTCACAGTATTATTTACGTGTCAAGGGCAGGTTGGAGAATACTTGCTGGCTGGTTTGCAGTAGAAATTGTGTGTGGTTTATGCATTCATCTCCAACCAGCCAGACTTTTTGGGCTCTTCCCAAGGTCAAACACAGAAGTCCAAATGCTCATCACAAGATAAATGTGAATTACAGATGTTGGGGGATTAAAACATTCCTTTTTTTTCAACATAAGCTGTTTGTGGTTCCCTTTGTCCCTTTCTCTAGGTACGTTTATTTTTCCTGACCGCCGTTACTAACTCAACTGTCTGCCTCACTTGCAAGCTCCAGAGAATTTCTGAAGGTGGAATTGGTTACAATACAGAGCAGGGCTGGAAGACACTTACCCCGCTTCCTTGTGAGCTCCCCGTAGGAAATCTACATTTAACTTTTGGGATTCTCTGCTTTGGGAGAAATCCTAACTCTGTTCTATAGTCAATATGATATATGCTACTGAACACTTCATTCATTCATTCATTCATATATTCATTCATTCATTCATTCAGCAATTATTTCCCAAGCACACACTACATGTCAGGGCTAGGCTCAATGTTGCACATATGTGCTCTCATTTAGTGTTCTTCATACCCCTCTGATATAGGCCGTCTCTTCACTTTACAGATATGGTCAATTTGGTCAAAGAGTCGGAGTAAAAATTTCCTCCAGCCCCTACCTTTGTGCTATTATTTC
This sequence comes from Noctilio leporinus, assembly GCA_004026585.1. Lineage (NCBI taxonomy): Eukaryota > Metazoa > Chordata > Mammalia > Chiroptera > Noctilionidae > Noctilio > Noctilio leporinus. The sequence continues at coordinate 1,867 of PVIW01007401.1, read as the reverse complement.
TCATGCGTTTCACTTCTACATATATTATATACCCCACAATACCTTGTTTTTATATTTTTATTAAATAGTTAATAATATTTTGTTGGCTGTCTTAAGGTTTAGAATAGGCATCTTTAATTTTTCACAAACTACTTTCAAATAATATATTCATGTACATATAGTGTAAGAACTATCATAATCTACTCTTGAGATTTCTACCATCTTTTGTGCTACTGTTATACATTACTTTTACCTAGCCTATAAATCCACAATCTTTTGCTTCCATTTTTGCTTTAGACACTCAGTATTTTAGAGTGATTAAAGAAGACTTTTACAGCTTTGGCTGGTGGCCTGCAAACCCAAAGGTTGCTGGTTCGATTCCTAGTCAGGGCACCTAACCAGGTTGCAAGTCTGTCTCCAGCCAGGTCCCCAGCTGGAGGCAAGTGAAAGGCAACCATACATTGATGTTTCTCTCCCTCTCTGCCTCTCTCCCTTTCCCTCTCTCTGAAAATAATAAATAAAATCTTCAAAAATAATAATCATAAATTTTTTAAAAAGCTTTAAAAAATAAAAACTATTTTAATACCTGTAGCACAGGTCTACTGGTTCTCATCTAAGATTTTGTTTTTCTGAAAATTGGGATAAATTGCTTGCACTCATGAAAAGTAATTTTTTCCTGGGGGCAGAAGTTAGTGTTGTCATTTATTTTTTCTCTCAATGCTTTAAAGATGACATTTCATTGTCCTCTGAATTATATAGTTTCTGATGAAAATTCTGCTGTTATTTTTATATTTGTTACTTAATTTCTTTGGCTGCCTTTTTCTCTTGTCTTTCTTTTTCTCTTTGTCTTTCAGTGTTTTGTAGATGATCTGTTTTTGAATATATATATATATATATATACATATATATACATATACATATATATGTATATGTATACATGTATATGTATATATATTTGAATATATATATATATATATATATATGTACACACTATTTGGGGTTCTCTGATCATTTTGGATTTGATACCTTTCATTGATTTTGTAAAATTCTCAGCCATTACCTCTTCAAGTAGATCTTCTACATGGTTACTTCTCTTTTCCCCTGGGATGTCAATTACATGTATATTAGATTATTTATATTGCCTTAAGAATTTTTAAAACTCCTCATTGTTTTCATCATCATCATCATCGTCCTCTGTCCCTCTCTTCTCTTCCTCCTCTTTTTCCTTCACCAAACTCTGGAAGTCTGGTTCACATCTAGGAGACAGATCCCATCTATCTGGCACTGCCTCTAAATGTAGGCAGCCCTTCCCAAGGCCCCTGGGCAGTGTGGGGAAGGAAGACATCTTACCCCATTGCTAAATACAGTAAGTAGGTCCAATTTATCTGTGTTTTTCCCCTTTAATTATTTGTGCCTTTGGTGTCATATCTACCAATCCACTGGAAAATCCAATGCCATGAAGGTTTACCTCTATGTTTTCTTTTAAGAGCTTCAAGTTTTAGCTCTTACATTTAGCTGCTTCATCCAGTTTGAGTTGACTTTATGTATGGTGTGAGGTAGGGGTCCAACTTTATTCTTTTGCATGCGAGCAAGGTTTGATTTCCTTGTTCAAAGGATCTTTGACTATTGGTGGAGAGCAGACTGTAAGGGCAAGAAGGGTAACTAATTTCCCACTGTTATGTGCTTATTTGCTTCTAACAAAAAGTATGCTAAAATGCTAACTAATAAAGTTGAAGGGATGATTTAAAAAGCATCACTCTACAGCAATTATGGTAGAAGTTGATTCGGATAAGACCCAGTGGGTGAAAGCTTTCTTTTTCTTTTTCCTTTTCCTTTTCCTTTTCCTTTTCCTTTTCCTTTTCCTTCTCCTTCTCCTTCTCCTTCCCCT
>PVIW01007400.1:0-73344 GCA_004026585.1 Noctilio leporinus | reverse complement strand
GTTGTCCATGTCCATGTTTCCTTTATACTAGGTTCTTGTCTAAGCTGCTCCCCTTTCTTGCCTCTGCCACCACCCTCCCCCCAACCCCTTTCCCCTTGACCACTGAAGGCCTATTCATTGTATTCATATATTTCGTTCTGTTTTGCTTGTTGTTAGTTTTGCTCATTATTGTCACGTAATGGGTGAGATCATATATTTGTCCTTCACTGATTGGCTTATTTCATTAAGCATAATACTCTCCAGTTCCATCCATGTTGTTCCAAAGGGTACGAGTTCCTTCTTTCTTTCTGCTATATAGAATTCCATTGTGTAAATGGACCAACGTTTTTTGATGCCATCACCCACTGATAGTCACATAGGCTGTTTCCAGCACTTGGCTATTGTAAAAAGTACTGCTATGAACATACATGTACATAGGTTCTTATGAATTGGGGTTTCAGGATTCTTTGCATATAGTCCAAGAAGTGGAATTGCTGGATCAAAAGGCAGTTCCATTTTTAGTTTTTTAAGGAAACCCCACACTGTTTTCCACAGTGGCTGCACCAGCCTACATTCCCACCCACAGTGTATGAGGGTTCCCTTTGCCCCACATCCTCGCCAACACTTGTTGTTTGTTGATTTGCTGATGATTGCCATTCTGACAGGTGTGAGGTGGTATCTTATTGTGGTTTTAATTTGCATCTCTCTGATGACTAGTGATGTTGAGCATTCTTGCATAAGCCTCTGGGCCCTTTGTATATCTTCCTCAGTGAGTTGTCTGTTCAGGCTCTTTGCCCATTTTTTAATTGGGCTGTCTGTCTCCCTGGTGTTGAGTTGCATTAGTACATTATATATTTTGGAGATCAGACACTTGTCTGAGGTATCATTGGCAATTATGTTTTCCCATACAGTTGGTTCCCTTTGAATTTTGCTGATATTTTCTTTAGCTGAACAGAAACTTTTCAATTTGATATAGTCCCATTTGTTAATTTGTTCTTTTATTTCCGTTGCCCTTGGTGAAGTATCAGTAAACATATTTTTTCATAGGATATCCAAAACTTTACTGCCTATATTTTTCTCCAGAACCTTTATGGTAGCACTGCTTATGTTTAAATCCTTTATCCATCTTGAGTTTATTTTGGTGTATGGTGTAAGTTAGTGGTCTAGTTTTATCTTTTTGCATGTTACTGTCCAGTTCTCCCAACACCATTTGTTGAAGAGACTGTTTTTACTCCATTGGATGTTTCTTCACCCTTTGTCAAATATTAATTGATCATAGAGTCCTGGGTTAATTTCTGGGCTCTCTATTCTGTTCCATTGATCTATATGTCTATTCTTATGCCAGTACCAGAATGTTTTGATGACAGTAGCCTTGTGGTATAGTTTGATGTCTGGTATTGTAATTCCTCCTACCTTGTTCTTCTTTCTCAAGATTGCTGTGGCTATTCATGGGCCTTTTGGCTGCATATAAATTTTTGAAGTATTTTTTCTATCTCTGTGAATTATGTCATTGGTATTTTAATTGGGATTGCATTGAATCTATAGATTGTTTTGGGTCATATGGACATTTTGATGATGCTAATTCTTCTCATCCATGAACATGGTATATGCGTCCATTTATTTGTGTCTTCCTTAATTTCATTCTTCAATGTTCTGTAGTTTTCTGAAGTCTTTTTTACCTTCTTAGTTAAGTTTATTCTTAAGTACTTTATTTTTCTTGTAGCTATGGTAAATGGGATTTGTATTCTTGGTTCTATGTCTGATGTTTCATTATTGGTACACAAAAATGCTTTTGGTTTCTGAATATTGACTTTATATTAAGCTACTTTGCTAAATTTGCTTTTTAGATCAAGTAAGTGTTTGGGGAGCCTATCGGGTTTGCATGTACATTATCATATCATCTGAAAATAATGACAGTTTGACTTACTCCCTTCCAATTTGGATACCTTTGATTCCTTTATCTTGTCTGATATCTATGGCTAGAACTTCAAAAATGATGTTGAACAGAAATGGAGAAAGTGGACAGCCTTGTCTTGTTCCTGATCTTAGAGGGAAAGCTTTTAGTTTTTACCCATTGAGTATGATGTTGGCTTCCGGTTTCTCATACAGGACCTTTGTTGTATTGAGGTATGGTCCCTCTATTCCCATTTTGCTGAGCATTTTTATCACAAATGGTTGCTGTACTTTATCAAGTGCTTTTTTAGCATCTGTTGATATGAACATATAGTTTTTGTCTTTCATTTTGTTGTTGTGGTGAATTATATTTATTGATTTGTGAATGTTGTATCATCCTTGCATTCCTGGGATTAAATCTGCTTGATCGTGGTGTATGATCTTCTTAATATATTGCTGAATCCAATATTTTGTTGAGAATTTTAGCATCTTTGTTCTTCAGAGATATTGGCCAATAGTTTTCTTTCTTAGTTTTTTCTTGACCTGGATTTGTGATTAGAATAATATTGACCTCATAGAAAGAGTGTGGGAGTCTTCCCTCTTCTTGGATTTTTTGTAATAGGTTGAGGAGGATAGTTCTTCTATGTAATTGGTTAAGAAGTTAGTTCTTCCTTAAATGTCTGGTAGAATTCACCTGTGTAGCCACCTGGTGCAGGGATCTTGTGCTTTGAGAGATTTTTGATTACTTCTTCAATTTCACTAGTTGTTATTGGTCTATTCAGGCTTTCTGCTCCTTCTGAATTCAGTTTTGGTAGATTTTACTTTCCAGAAATGTGTCCATTTCACCTAGGTTGTCATAGTTCTTTTTGTACAGTTGTTTGTAGTAATTTCTTACAGTCCTTTGTATTTCTGAAGAAGTATCATTTTTCTTCGGTCTTTTCTGATTCTGTTTATTTGGGTCCTCTCTCTCTTTTTCTTGATGAGTCTGGATAAAGGTTTGTCAATTTTGTTTATTTTTTCAAAGAACCAGCTTTTGGACTTACTGATTCTTTGAATTGTAGTTTGAGTCTTTAAGTGATTTAATTCTGCTCTTATCTTGATGATTTCCTTCCTTCTACTTGCTCTGGGCTTTGTTTGTTGTTGGTCCTCTAGTTCTTGCAGCTTTATGGTTAAGTTTTTTTATAAGCTTCTTCTATCCTTTTTAGGTAGGCCTGTAGGTAGCTATGAATTTCCCTGTGAGGACTGCCTTTGCTGTATCCCATAGGTTTTGGGCTGTGGTGTATTCATTGTCATTTGTTTCCAGAAACTTTTTGATTTCATCTTTATCTTATTGTGTACCCATTCCTTACTCAAAAGCATGTTATTCTGTCTCCATGAGTTAGAGTGTTTTTTTTTTTCCCCTTGAGGTTGGTTTCTAGTTTCAAGCCATTGTGATCTGAGAAGATGCTTGATATGATTTCAATTTTCTTGTATTTGTGGAGGCTTGTATACCATGTGGTCTATCTTAGAAAGTCTTCAATGTGCATTTGAAAAGAATGTGTATTTTGCTGCTTTGTGGTGAAGGGTGTATATCAGTTAGGTCCATTTCCTCTAGAGTGTTGTTCAATGCCTTAATATCCATGGTGTTTTTTCTTTGGAAGATATGTCCATTGTTGATAATGGGATATTAAAATCCTCTACTGTTAAGCCCTGGCTGGTGGCACAGTGGATAAGGCACCAGCCTGTGAACCATAAAGTTGCTGGTTCGATTCCCAGCCAGGGCACATACCAGGTTGCAAGCCAAGTCTCCAGCTAGAGGCAGGTGAAAGGCAACCATATTGGATATCTTTCTTCCTCATTGCCTCTCTCCTTGCCCCTCTCTCTAAAAAATCCTCTACTATGAGTGTGCTGCTGTCTATATCCTTCTTAAAGTCTTCCTTAAATATATAAGTTTTTCCTTATATATTTCAGAGCTCCTATGTTGGGTTTGTATATGTTTACCAGAGTTATATCTTCTTGATGGATTGTTCTCTTAAGTATTATGAAATGTCCTTCTTTGTCTCTTTTTATGGCCTTCATCATGAAATCTATTTTGTCTGAAATAAGTATTGCTACTCCAGCCTTTTTTTCATGTCCATTTGCTTGACATATATTTTTCCATTCCTTCCCTTTCAATCTGTGTTGACCTTTCATTCTGAGGTGGGTCTCCTGAATACAGCATATATGTGGGCTATGTTTTCTTATCCATTCAGCTACCCTATGTCTTTTGGTTGACACATTTATTCAATTTACATTTAAGGTTATTATTGATTGATATTTATTTCCATTTTCCCACCTTGTACCTGTATTCCTCTCTGTCTCTATCTGTTTCTTGAATTTTTTTAAGCAGATCCTTTAGCATATCTTGCAGTGCTGGTTTGGTAGAGATGTAGTCTTTCAGTCTTCTTTTGTCTGGGAAACTCCTTATTTCTCCTTGCATTTTGAACGAGAGCCTTGCTGGGTAGAGTATTCTTGGTTGCAGCCTTATTTCCCATTATTTGAAATATTTTTTGTCATTTCCTTCTGGTTTGTATTGTTTCTGTTGAATAATCATTTGATAACCTTATCAGAGCCCCCTTGTATGTTATTTGTTGATTATCTATTAATGCTTTTAAAATTCTCTCCTTGTCTTTGAAATTTGCCATTTTAATTATAATGTGTCTTGGAGTGAGTCTGTTTGAATTCATCCTCATTGGGACCTTCTGTGATTACTGAACTTGAGTAACATTTTCACTCATTATGTTAGGGAAGTTTTCTATCATTATTTTTTTGAATAGGTTTTCCATCCATTGTTTCTCTTTTCCTTCTGGTATCCTTATGAAATGGCTATTATTGCATTTCATGATGTCCTGAAGCTCTCTTAAAATCTCTTCATTGTTAATCAGTCTTTTTTCATTCTGTTGCACTGTCTTAGAGTATTTTTCTACATTGTCCTTCAGGTAGCTGATCTGATACTCTGCTTCCTCTAGCCTGCTGTTGACTTCTTCTACTGTATTCTTCAGTTCAGAAATTGTATTCTTCATTTCCTCCTGGCTCTTACTGATAGTTTCTATGTCCTTTTTGATGCTGGTACAGTTCTCAGTAAGTTCTTTGTAGCTTCCCTGGAGTTGTTTGTAGTTTTCTTTGAGGTGACTGAGCTCATTGAGCTTCTCTATCATCATTGTTTTGAACTTTATACCCGATAGTTTGCTTGCCTCTGTTTCATTTAGTGTTCTTTCTTGGGATTCCTCCTTTCCTTTTGGTAATGGACTATTTTTTTTCCTCCCCATTTTTAGGTTTTGTTGTAATCCATTCAGACTGTGATCAACTGCCAGGTTAAGGAACTGCTAGGCTAGAAGGATTGCTTTAGTTGTAATCTTATCCATCTGTGATTTACCGCCAGGCTCAGATGCAGCTTGGGGTGACAGACCAATTCAGTTGTACATCAATGAACCAGCTACCAAACTCAGGCCCTCCTGAGGTAGACAGAGAGTTTCAATTGTAATCCGATGGATCAGCCATCAGCTAACGTCCTGCTTGGTGGGACAGATTCAGATATAAATCAATGAATCTGTGATCATCTACCTGGCTCAGGCACCACTGGGCTAGGCAGCAAGATCCAATTATAATCCAATGACACTGTGTTTGGCCACCACGCTCAGGAGCCTCTTGGACCAACTGAAAGATTCTATTGTAATCCAATGACTTTGTGATCAGCTGCCAGGCCCTGAGGCCACTGGGCAGTACAAACCAACTCAATTGTGAACCAATGAATCCATGATCTGCCATGAGGCTCAGTTGCCTCTGCATGGGGCTAACTGTGTGACCCAGCTGTATGTCAGAGGGTTTGTAGTCAGCCACCAGACCCAGGCTCTGTTGAGCGAGAGGGACTGAATCAGTTGCAAACCAATGAATCAATGACCAGCCACCAGGCTTACATGCCATTGGGTGGGGCTGAGTGCCTGACTCAGCTGTAAGTCAGAGAGTTTGTAATCAGCCACCAGGCCCAGGTGCTGCTGGGTGACAGATACCTCTTCAGGTGCCAACTATTGTATCTATACTCAGACAGGGCAGGGCAGAAGAGATTTATTTCGATGTAAATAAAAGAATTGTGATCAGGCGCCAGGCTCAGGCACTGCTGGGTGGGCAGACTGCTTCCAGTGGGCAGGGCTATGAGGACCCCTCATAAGGAAGCAGCTTAGCACAGTGCAGTCTGCTGCAGGTGTGGGCAATGAGTCAGCATCGGAATCCCCACAGCTGCCTCCTCACTCCTCTCTTCCAAGCCACCACTTCAAGCTCTCCCCACATGTCTCCAGTCCACTCTCTCCTCCCTCTGCTGGATCCCAGGGTAGGTGGTTGCCAATGTATTTTCATTGTGCTCTCCCTTGTAGTCTCCACCTCCAACACTCTCTTAGGCTAGTAAAATCCATGGCTTTCATCCCTTCTCAGCTGGATGCTATTCTACTCTCTGCTGTGTTGTTGTAGGCTGGGAAACTCAGCTAGGGGACCAGAACCCACCCTTCTCAGATGGAGCCCCCACCTCTATTCCTTTGGCCTCTGGTGGGGCCCAGCCAGCCCTCTTGCATTTCTGCAATTCTTCCAGTCATGTTGTGATGAAGCATCCTCTTCTGTTCTTCTGTGGTTATAAGACTTCTTTCCAGCTGGTTTTGTGTTGGCAATTCTAGCTGATTTTTTTCTCCAAAAAGGTGATTTCAGATCTGATCTGGGAGGATATTGGTGTAGCTCCACTTACTCCTCCATTGTCTTGCTGGAAGTGCCCATAGATGCATTGTCTAAATTAGGTTATATAAGGTTTTTCTCCAGGCCACTTGACATAATAAAATAGATTAAAAAAAATTTTAATAAGATTCTTTTTCAAGAACTGCTTATAAATACAAACCTCAGATGTCTCCATCAACAGGTTATTGTAAGAATAAAGCACATTTTATGAACCTGAATAGACTTTAAATTAATATTAATCCTTCAAAGACAATGTGGGATGAGATCACATTGCTGCAAAATATATTACCTTCTCCTTCAAGGAATATCATTCTTTTTTTCTTAGCTTATGGAGTAAATATTGGAGAACTTCTTTCTCCTTTAGAAGCCAGGAAATTTGAGAGACTTTAAAAAAGAAGTTGAACAATTTGATGGGCTCAAGTCAGTGCCTCCCAGTTGCTGGAAAGCCTGAGGCATGGTAGAATTATGGTCAATACTGCTTGCATGTAGCTTTACCTGAATTATGAATGTGCTGCTGCTCTTTAGAAAGTCTTTTCAACTTTCTGTGAAACTACCCCAAGAAAATAATTAGAAATATGGACAATATTTACACATAAGAATAGTTATCTTAGTGTTGTTTAGAATAGCAATAATAGAAGTATGTTTATATATATTTTGTGTATGTATATGTGCAGTCTTCAATATGGTATTCTCAAAAAATGTTTGTTACTGTTAGAAAATATTTTATGCTACAATGCTAGATGAAAGAGTAAAGTATAAAATCAGAAATTTAATTATTCTGATTTTATAAATGTGTATGTGCACAGAAAAAGAATATTAAAACATCTCCAAGGGATGGAAATGAGAAAATTCAATTTCCTTTTATACTTTGCTGTATTTTATACATTTTCTACATAAAATAATCAGAAAAAGGGTTTCTTTTATCAAGAAAGTTTTTGTCATTGATGTGAGTTCTATTCTGACTCAGTAATAAATCTGTATAAATAAGAACGTATTTTTCAAACTCCCAGTTACCTTTATATTACTCTTTTTATAAGAAAATGATCCTGCTGTAACTTTTGCTAGACTATGCATTGTGTCCATAGCTAGCCCAGCAGGTTGATGCTATGCCTAGTCAGCAGGCCTCAATGTCACAAGGGAGGCAGGGAAGGGGATTTGCAAAAATAAACTCACTTACCCACTAGTTCAGCAAATACTTATTAATCTGCTGCTCTGCCAAACACATTTTTAGGCATTTCATATTCAAGGAGTTTGTCTGAGGCCTTTGATGGAGAGATCTAGGGTCATTGTTTAAGGCTTCTTTCTTTTTGGAAGTTGTGGCCAGCTAAATATTTCTCCCATGTGTTAATTCCTCTCTGTACAGACTAGCAAAACTCTCTGAAATGTAACTTTGAGTTGTTAATTTTGAAAAATATTTAATAAGAATGCTCTGTATCTCAAATTCTATGCCAAGAGCCTTGGATATGAGAAAGAAGTGTACTGAGATCCCCACCTTCCAGCCAAGCAATAATGCTTTCCTATTGCTTGGCCTGCTGGCATGACCAATCATGCATCATTATGGTTCATTGTGAGGATGTGCTGAGGCAGCTCCTCCACTGACTGCTGCAGACATTGCCATTATGAATTTCCATGCCATCAATATACAGTACTTAATGATCAAGAACTCCTCTTTCTAATTCTTTTGGTAAATTTTAAATGCTCCCTGACAAATAAAAACAAGGGGCTTTCCCCCTCTTTTTGAATGCACTGTGAACCCCAGGCAGACAACAGACCACCATAATTTAGTCTTCCATCTATTGTAAATAGTGTTCCATACTCTTAGAACATATTATTATTATGAATATATCCACACTAGATTTATCGGTATCACCCAGGAATTAAAGTGCTTGTCCCAAACAATATGCAAAAATAGCCCACAATTTCTTCAATACTCTGACTTCTTGACACTCCCTGAGGCTCACTGATTCTGAGCTTCAGAATCAATATAGTGTTAGAGGTGGATGACAGTCAATAACAAAAACCCTCTTCTTACTGCAAGTTTAAAAGTATTAAAAATATTAGTGTTCTGGTCCCTGGCTGTTGTGGCTCAATGGATTGGTGTCTGCCTAAGAACCTAAAGGTTACTGGTTCAATTCCCCAGTCAGGGCACATAACTAGGTTGCAAGCCAGGTCTCCAGCCAGGTCCTTAGCTGGAGGCACATGAAATGTAATCATACATTGATGTTTCTCTCCCTTTCTTCCTCCCTCCCTACTCTTCTCTCTGAAAATAGTGGATAGAATCTTAAAAAAAATAAAATAAAATAAAAAATATTAGTGTTCTGTAAACTAGCAGAGCTAACAAACAATCTGTAGAACCATTATAACAGAATATGAAGCTTTAATGAACATGTAAGTCTTCTGGAACCTTGTAAGAATGCAGATCTAGAATATATAGGCCCTCAGGTGTGGCCTGAATCTGCATTTTAATGAGACCCCAAGTGATCCTGATGCTGCCTGTCCATGGCTCAAACTTGCAGTGGCAGGTATCTTTAGATGTAGCTTGTAGAGAGAAATATGAGCAATGGAGGAAAAACTAGAGCTATCAACAATAAAGAAATCTTGTGGAGCAAGAAAATTCTTTGAGGAATAAGTTTGTGGGACACTGTCTTTGGAAGGGCATGCATGGCAGAGGGAAGTCACTGTTATGGCCAGGGTGCAGGAAAGAAAGGAGAGCTTTCCACTCCCTGAGCTTTCCAGTGGCCTTCCACTGCCTTCATGAGGGGTGTGGAGATAGCTTATCTTCAAACACATAGGCTGAGTGAAACATGTAGTATGAAAACACTCTGTAAAGTGCAATATATGAGGTCTGTCCTGAAAGTTTTAGCTGTGTAAACTGTTTTAATTAGATTGGCAGTGGCTTGATACTTTCTGGACAGACCTTGTAGGTGTTGGGTGAGATAATCATCATCATTATTTTGCGTGAAGTACTGGATCCTGAGGGATAGCCTTAGTGGGGGTAGGAAATAAGAGGAATACAATATCTATTTCAGAAAGTACCAAATGACATAGAGTTTCTTGAGGTAAAGTCTGGGGCCACTAGGTGGGGAAGGAAGAAGTCAGCTCATTTCTTCTTTTAATCTGGCCTCTGTCTGAATCAGTTCCTACCATTGACACCCCCCAATCTTGTCCCAGTGTATAGTGAGTTTGTTAAAGGAGCTGGAATGTGCTTACTCAAATTCTCTCCACAGATTCCACACAACCTCACCCAAAGCACAAGTGTACATCTCATCATCAATAGCAAAAGCAATAAGACAGGCTACTTTCCCCAATATGTTTTACATTTCATTCATCTATCCAACTGTCTGTACATCTATCATCTATCTAACTACACATGTATTGGTGTACTATGTACAGGGTGCACATGATAAATGGGCAAAATTTTAGTAAAATAAACAACATACCACAAGGATGCTATGTTTTGTAATAAATTTATTCTTATATGTAAATACGTAGTCATTTTTTTAATTGTTCAAAAAATCTTCATTTGCTGCAATAATAGACTCAATTAGAATCTTGAGTATGCTCTAATTAATTAATCTTTCTTTACCCATGGGTATCATAATGTTTTCAATCTTAGCTTTAACAGCCTCTTTATTGGAATGAGGTTGTTTATTAACTTCTCTCTCACAAAAGCTCCATACAGAATAGTCTAAAAGATTTGCATCTGGTGAGCTAGGTGGCCAGGTTTCCTTTGACCAGAATTCAGGAACAATGACACTGAGACATTCCTGCCCTTTTTTGGCATTATGTGCTGGTGCACCATCTTGTTGAAAGATAAAATGATGTCTATTTGCAAGTTGCTTCATCCACAGTAAAGCTACTTCTCTCAAAATGTCAAGGTAAACATCAGCAGTTACCTTCAAACCTTGTGGGAAAAAATGCATGGTCATGATATCTCCTTCATGGCTGATAACACCTAACACCATCACTGTAGCAGGAAATTTCATTTTCATGACAATCGGGACTTCATTAAGATTCTCACAAAGCCACCTGTTGTTTCTTCTATTGACTATGTGTTCCTGCTGAAAATTCTTTTCATCAGAGAAGAAAATCAGAGGGCTTTTTTTTCCTTCGGGATTTTCCCATTTGTTAGCAATTTCCTTGCTTTTTCAAAGAGCCTTTCCTTTGTCTGCTGTGTCATAAACTGGCCTCTTCTAAGAACATACAATCTGTATCTACTATCTTCAGCAATAATCTTGTGAACCATTGCATCCAACATTTGCAGTTCTCTTGCTATGGAGCACATTGACTTTCCTGGATCTTCATTGATGATCTCCTGGATTCTGTGTATAATATCTGGACTTGTGCCATCCTTGTGTACCTTATGCATTTTCCTTGTTGGTGTGGTGACATCAGGATCAGCATCATACACCTTCTTCACATTGTCAACTCTACATAAAGGGGTGTTATTGGAGTTCACAATTAGCAGTTGGCCCTGCATGCAGTCCAGAAACTATGGTTGCTCTAACATTGTATTCCTTTAACATGACAATTGCTCTCAGAATTAAATACTTTATATCTGAAACAATGTTGTTAAATCATAATCTTAGAAACATAGTTTTTCAAAATTAAGCATGTGAAATAAGGAAATGCAAAGTCATTGCCAGTTTATCATGCAGCACCCTGCATATATAATATATGATAATCACATCTTTATATTATTATATTTACATTATTAAATATATTATATTAGTATTATATAAATTATAATTATTACATACAATAATATAACTATTATATATTTATATTCTCTATTTATGTCTTTCATGAGGTTGAGATTTCTCAGTCCTTGCTGCTGTATGTGGTTCATTATGTTATTTAATATATATTTTTTGCTTTTATCAGTATTATAAGTTGATCTTAGACAGTTAGCACTAACTTGCTTCACTTGTTGGTAAGTGCTGACCTATGATGTTGTGGACCTACTATCAACATAAATAATGTTTGTTCAGGAATTAGAACTGTTTAGTGTTTATTTATTTGCTTGTTAGAGTTTTTGATAGGAATTAGAGGATAAAATTACCTTATTCTTGATAGTTACCTAATAATAGACATTTCCACTTGATCTGATTTGGTATTACCAGGGAGAAGTCATTGGGCTTCAAAATTCAAGTTATGCTCAGTGGCCTTTCAACTAAAACCAAGTGGATAGAAATATTTTTATCTTCACCCAAGAACATATTTGCATTGTTTTTAGAGGGAAAGGGAAGGAGAGAGAGAAGCATCAATTGGTTACCCACCTCCTATACACACCTGGACCAGGCATAGAACCCCAAACCTAAGTGTATGCCTTCACCAGGAATCAAACCCATAACCTTTGGTTTATGGGACAATGCTTAAACCAACTGAGACACACCGATGATGGCAGAAAATTTGTGATTAAATATGTAACAGCAGTTGACCTAAGGGGTACATGCTTTTGCTACCTCATTCCTAATTTAATGTCTATTTAAGCAATTTATTGATTACCTACTCCAAGCAAGGATCTTATTGTGTAGAAAAACTATTGGCCCTGAAGGTGCACACAGATTATGTCTGTGTGCTGCCATGTGTGTGTCTAAATAGACATATCTATCCCAGGGTATACATGTGTCTGGGTGCAATCATTTGTGTGTATGGGTATGTGTGTGTGTGTGTGTGTGTGTGTGTGAGAGAGAGAGAGAGAGAGAGAGAGAGAGAGAGAGAGAGAGAAAGAGAGAGAGAAACACATATTCAGTGATACAGGTAAACTGACTTCTCTGACTTCTTCAAGATGATATACCAAGGAAAAAGTAAAGGTAAATACAGAGCAATGAGGGGACATGTGGGAGGTTCTCCTGGCCCAGTTGTAGAGATTAAGGAAAGGTTTCCTGATGGAGTGATGTTCCTAAATTGAGATGTGAAGGATGACTAGGATTAGCCAGAAAAACGTGTAGGAGGAATGAATATGTTTCAGTCACCAGAAAAAGTGTATTAAAGGCCCAAAGTGAGACTATTTTGGCACAAAGGTACCTTTGAGTATGGAGCAGGAAAGTTCATGAAAGTCAAGAAGGGAAAGGTAAGCAGAGACCAGATCATACCTCCTCTATCTACATAAGAGAGAAACTCCATACCACCTCTCTGCTACAGTAACGATCTCTGGAATATTTTTCTGTGGTATATTCCTGATAAGATTTCGAAGTCCTCAAACATTTTGTACCTTACCTCTTTCTGCACATTGTAATCATTGTGCAACACACACACGCACACACACACATACACACACCCTAATTGTGGTATATGTAGGAGAGAAGGGGGAAGCCTGATATCTATAGTCACTGAAATGATAGTTCTTTATGAACAAGGAAGGAGTGTTTCTACCTTCCACTTATAAAACATTTACACACAGTGAGTCATCTCAATAAGCATTTTAATAAGTACCACATCCACTCTCATGTTAATGCACAAACACAAGACCTATTTTCTTCAGCCAGTAGCCCATGGTTTAGATACCAGATTTAGGTGAGTTGATGTAAAAAGTCTGCATGGATATCCAAATAAGCAGTTTCTTATGGATGTGAAACAGTGACGGGAAGATACACAACATGATGAAAAAAGCCAGAGAGAGCATCAGAAATGACCTAATAAAAGAGGGATTGAGGCAGAGGTGATTAGGACCCCAGCTTTTGCTAAATTTACCATAACTAGCCAAGTAAGAAAAGTCATTATTAAGAAAATGTAGATGTCCAGCCAAAAGCTTAGACAATGGAAAATTATAGTTGAGACATAAAATTTTACAATGCAGGGATTGTAAAATGATGAATGTCTTCTATATTTAAAGAATGTAGTTCTATAGACCATCTCTTAGCATTATCCCAAAAGCTGATACTTTTGATTGAAATCATAAAACCTATCTTAGAGATTCAGGAAGCAGTGCACATAAACCCAAACATTCTACCACCTGAACAACTAGTATTCTCACTTTCTTTCTACCTTTAATTAAATGGACCTTGGTCAGACTAGAATTATCATTTGTGAACTTTGTATAGAAAATGTTTTAAAAAATAGACATTTTAAAAGATTAAGAGTCTATACAATGAATCATTTTCAAGAAATACAAAATCAGACCCAAACTTAGCCACAGCGCTTGGGAGAATGACTGATGAGTATGACTTGGTGTTGCCTATCTGGAGGGGCTAGAAGTTAACCAAGGACAGACTCTAGCACAGCCCATGTGAATAACCCTATGATCCGTTATATGCTGACTTAGAGAAGAGTGGTGATAAAGGAGGGAGGCGGTCAGCTGGAGACAGGCTAGATTTGAATCTTGGCTGGGGTTCTTTCCAGATGTCACTCTGTTCATTTCTACCTTGTCTGCTTCACTTATTTCGACTTTCCTGAGTAAGCCAGAATCTCAAGCACTCATATAATTGCATAAGGCTAGATATTGAGAGAGCGCTGATGTTTAGAATTACTAATGCCAAGATCTGTCATACTAGAGAGCATTGTGTACTGTGAACAAGAAGCCCAAAGGAATAAAACAGTAATAAAATAACAATTTTGCTTATGAGGTGTTGAACAGATCCAAATTTCCATGATATGCTAATAAAAATGTTTCTCAAGAAACATTTATCTTAATAGGAAGAAATCACATAGTTTTAAATCAGTTGAGTTTAGTTCAATGAGCATTTATAGAGACTCTCTTATATTTGAGGCACTGTGAAAAACAATGGAAGTAAAAAGATGAAGTACTCATGGTAACATTGGTGACAAATCTGGCCCTTCCCATCTCCAACATAAACTGAATGAAAGCATTTCAAAGAATTAGAAACCATCAAGGATTACCAGCTCTGGGCCAGGCACTGTGTTAGATTCTGTGACTATGCTGTTTATTAAGACAAAGATCTTATCCTTAAGCTGTATGACTATATCCATAAAAGACTATTCAGCTCTTTTCTTTTCTTTTTTTTTTTTTTAACTTCTCCCTTATGAAAAAACATAAACTCTGAGGATCAAAAGAGTCATCATTCAGTACAGAAATAAAACTCTGAAAGACAATACATCTTGGTTTAGTTATGTGGGAAAGTGTTCATGACAAAATATGGCCTTTCTAAAAATGGATAGACAAGATAGAGAAAAGACTTTCTTTAGGATGAAACTCTATATTATGACATATATTCTGACTTGGCAAACCATCTTCTGTGACTATTTTATCAATGTGTATTTGAAATAGGGCTAAGATTTAGCATGTAAAAATGGAGAAAAATCCATTTATTTTCAGATAAGATTGAATTTCAAATAAATTATTCATTCTTTGCCAGAAATTCAAATTTAACTAACTGTTCTGAGTTTTATCTGGTAAAGTGATTAGAAATAAGCTTTTTACTTATAGAGATTATGTATCTAGTTCTGCTGGGGAATACTTGTCTTTAAGTCTGGGAAAGCTCTCTGCTTAAAGTTGTCTCTGGATACCTTAGTTAACATAGCCTTACTATTCAAAATTTGTTTTTTTTATCAGTCTTTGAATTAAGCCAAAAAATCTGTTTCTTTGATGAATTTTATTAGCTCTTTTGAGTTTTTACTTAGCTAAATTTCTCTTATTGCATTTTAATTCTCTTTTTAAAATTCTTATTTGGCCTCTCTCAGGTTTATAATTTTGTTATTGATATTACATTATAAAAACTATTGCTACTTGTAATCCATTAAGGTGCCACATAGGAAATCACTGAATTTTAATAAGATTATGCATTATTCAGGAAAGCATGGAAAGTTACCCATCACTGACTCAAATTTCTCTGTTAGAAGGGGAAAATGTAACAGGAAGAATAATAGCCAACTTTGTCTTTCTAAAAATGTGAAACTAGTTGGAGCAGTATTATTTACTGCTTTGAAACACATCACCACCTTGGTCATATTCAGATTAGTTCAATTCACTTATTCCTTCACAGATATTTGAATTGGATAGCACAATGCCAGACATCATGGTTAGAGAAAACTAACTCCACCCTTGGGGAGCTGACATTCCATAGCTGTGTTCAACACAGTGGTAGCTTACCATAGGTGGCTACTTGAATTTTAAGTTTTAAGTTAATGTCACATGTGGCACTCCCCAAATTTCAAGTACTCAGTAGCCATATGTGGCTAGTGGTGACTTTACTGACACAGAGTACAGAGCATTTTCAATACCCAAAGTTCTATTAGACAGTGCAGGTCTCTAAGGGAAACAGAATAATCTCTTCCACAAGTTTATTATTTATAGTAATTACAGTTATGTGAAATAAAATAGACACTCAAGAAGTTATGGGATAATATAATAGGGAAAGTCTCCATGAGGAAGTAGGGTGTTTTAAAGTGAAATAGGAAACTATTTCAGTAGAAACTAACACTCCCATAGTTAAGGTGAAAAAAGAACTATCCAGGTAGAGGGGCTAGTATGTCCAAAACTGATGAAGGGAAAAGTAAGGAACATTTAAAAATATATATTTTATTCATTTTTTTTTTTAAGAGAAGGGAAGAGAGGGAGGAAGAAAGTGAGAGAAACATCAATGTATGGTTGCCTTTCACCTGCCTCCAGCTACAGACCTGGCCGGAGACCTGGAATGCAACCTTGTTATATGCCCTAACTGGGAATTGAAACAGAAACTTCTGGATTTGCAGGCCGCCACCTATCCACTGAGCCACCATCCAGGGCAGAATCAGTAGCATTTAAAGAATAAACAGAAGGCACACAAAGAAAGAGGAAGGAGTCATGAAAGGAACCTTGAGAAGTAGGCAGAAACCTGGAGAACAATGCTAAGAAGTTGGGTCTTTATCTGAAAAAACCACTGGATGATCATAAGCTGAAAAGTGATATGTTGAGATCTACATATACTCATTACTCCAACTGCTGGGCATTGAAGTGACTGCTGAGAAACCAAGTGTATGCTGCTGCAGTAATCCAGGGAAGAAGAGTATGGTGGCTGGATGAGTGTAGTAGTGTGCTAGGGCTGCCAAACAAATACTACAGACCGGGAGACTTAAACAACAGAAATTTATTATCTCATTTTTCTAGAGACCAAAAGTCCAAGATCAAGGTTTAAAAGGGCTGGTTTGTTCTAAGGGCTGTGAGGGAAAGAGCTGTTCAGACCTCTTTTTTGGGTATGTAGGTGTTTGTCCTCTCTCTTTGTCTTCATATGGCTTTCCCTTTCTACATGCCTATGTCTACATTTTCTCTTCTTACAAGGACACCAGTCATATTGGATGAGCACTCATCCTATGACCTCATTTTACCTAGTTACCTCTTGATAGACCCTACCTCCAAATACAGTCACATTCTGAGATACTAGGGATTACCATATGAGCAATAACACTAACACTGTCTTCATTATAAGTTATACAACACCAGTAAAATTAACTTAAATAAATCCATGATTGCTATGAAGTGTCAACAATGTAAACTCCAAATTTTTTTTTAAAAAGCCAATGGGAAAATATTATCTGAAAATAATTTTCCAGGTAAAAATTTCAAGAACTCAGAAAAATTAATCAAATAAGTCTAAACTTTAAAAAAAAATTAAAAAGGTGTGTCTCAAACAAATCAAAGAACAAATTTAAAATAACTAACACTCACTGAAAACTTTCTAAGAGTATTACTTTGCTGAGCACTTTACCTACATTGTCATAAATCCTTAATAACAGCCCCTCAGGTGGGTCATTATCTCCTTTAACAAATGAGAAAATGGATTAAATAACTTGGCCATGGTCAAACTAACTACTAAGTGGCTGAGCCAAGATTTAAGTCAATGTGTATTTGATTATGTTTTAAACATTGCATTGAAGAAAAAAAAAGATAGGAGAAGGTATAGGAATTACAATATTGAATGCACAAAGAAGCCATCCTTTCTTTGCATTGCATTGGGAACTATGTGTAGGACTGTCCTTTCTGGAAAAGTAATTGTCCAAAAGAGATCAAAAGCAACAATTTGCCTTTTATGAATTGATCTTGAAAGTAGTCAGAAACTCAGAAGCATTGCTCAAAATATTAAAGTAGTTTAAATAGGTCTAATATTAATAAATTATTATATAATGTTTATTATGCAGACATATAAATGATATTATTGGAAAATGCTTTCATGATTAATAGAAAAAATTTAAGCCTAAAGCTTGTGTATACATAGCATTACCATGATATTTTTAATGCATATAAACATATGCTGAGAAAAAATGATTGGAAAAAGTTCATCAACTATTAAAAATGGCTAATCTGAGTGTTGTACCTGCTGGTGGCTTGTATTTCTTTAAATTTTTCTTTTTTCCAACTTCTCTATAATAAGATATGCAGTTTTTATATTAACATTTTAATAGGCCAAATAATGAATTTATGATAAACATATTGTAGAAATAATTCTTTTACTTCTTAATCAGTAAAATAAATAATAAAACTAAAAATAACAAGGAAAACCATGAAATAGGAAAAATGAAGTAAATTAATAGAAAAAATTTGTTAAATGTGAACTATAGAATTCATTATAGTAAAAAATGGGAAGCAGTTCATATGATGGAGTGATCATTATATCAATCATATAAATTTTTATATGTTTTTAAATAGTCCATAAGCTAAGAATGTGTGAATTCCAAAACCTAAAATATTTGCTATCTGGGCACTTCACAGAAAACATTGGTAGACCTTGCTATAAAATATTATGGACACATTAAATTAATAAAGATAAAGACTGTCACAGCAATATTAAAATGTATTATGAAGTCATATTGTATAAAATATCATAAAATGAGGGCATACATAAAGATTAGAAGAAGGAGTGACTCTCAATTAGCTAACCAGAGGAAAGGACCCACCAAAGAGCAGTACAACAACCAAAACACAAGTACAACCAGACAACCTAAATAAATGACATAAAGGGCATTCCAAGGGCATAGAGTTCATGAGATCAAGGAGACTGCACACTGAATACCATAGGTATTCTAGCATAGTAGGTCACACCACAAAGATGGAAAGTCAAAGCAGATCAATCTAAGAAGCAGAAACGAATAAGTATCACCTAAGTCCTGGCTGGTGAATAAGGCACCAGCCTGCAAACTCAAAGGTCACTGGTTCAATTCCCCAGCCAGGGCACATAACCAGGTTGCAAGCCAGGTCTCCAGCCGGGTCTGTAGCTGGGTCTGTAGCTGGAGGCAGGTGAAAGACAACCATACATTGATATTTCTCTCCTTCTCTGACTTTCTCCCTTCCCCTCTCTCTAAAAATAAATAATAAAACCTTAAAAAAAAAAAGTGTCACCTAAAATTGGGAGACACAGGAAAAAAAAACATCAAAAGAAAAGGAGGAATCCCCAGAAAGAGTGTTAAATGAAAATTAGGCAAGCAAACTATCAGACATGGAATTCAAAGTAATAAGTATAGAGAAGCTCAATGAGCCCAATGAGCTTAAGGAAAACTACAATCAACTCCAGGGAAGCCACAAGGAACTTAGGAGAACTACACCAGAATTAAAAAGGACGTAGATACTATCAACAACAGCCAGGAGGAAATGAAGGATACAATTTTCAAATTGAAAAATACAGCAGAAGGAATCAAAAGGAGTCTAGAGAAAGCAGAGAATCAGATCATTGAGCTGGAAGTCAATGTAGAAAAAAATTTCCGGGCATGACAACAAAATGAAAAAAGACTGAAAAAGAATGAACAGGTTTTAGGAGAGCTGCAGGACAACATGAAATGTAATAACATCCATATCATAGGGATACCAGAAGAAGAAGAGGAAGAGCAAGGGATAGAAAACCTGTTTGAAAAAGTAATGACAGAAAACTTCCCTAACTTGAGGAAAGAAAAAGTCATGCAAGCTCAGGAAGCACAGATGGTCCCAATGAAGATGAGCCCAAACAGGCCCACTCCAAGACACATCATAATTAAAATGGCAAATTTCAAAGACAAAGAAAGAATCCTAAAAGCAGCAAGAGAGAAACAGCTAATAACATACAAGGGGGCTGTATAACCATAAGGTTATCAGCTGATTTCTCAACAGAAACACAACAAGCCAGAAGGGGATGGCAAAAAATATTTCAAACAATGAAAAACAAAGGCCTGCAACCAAGAATACTACCCCCAGCAGGCTCTCATTCAAAATGGAAGGTGAAATAAGGAGCTTACCAGACAAAAGAAGTCTGAAAGAATATATCTCCACCAAAACAGCATTGCAAGAGATGCTAAAGGGTCTGCTTTAAGAAGATGAAGAAACAGAGAGACAGACAGGAGCACTGGTATACAGGTACAAAGGAAAAAATAGATAATGAATAAGTACCTATCAATAATAACCTTAAAGGTAAATGGATTAAATGCACCAATCAAAAGACATAGGGTAGCTGAATGGATAAGAACCAACTTTAACTTATGAATGTTTTAAAATGATCTTTTTATAGATTTTACTAAATAAGGTACAATTTTGTTTATTACTTGTATCTGCATTAATGCAGGTTAAGTTTTCTTAGATTGAAATTATTTCACAATATGGGAAAATCAGGTTACTTGCAATAACTCAGAAAAATCAAATGCAGTTAAGGAAGAAGAAAAAAGTAAGAAAATGTGGATGTATATTATGTATCTTTCTTATTCATTGTTAAAAAATACTTGCTTTTTTATTAGCAATTTATGTTTTAAATAGCAACCAACTGGTCATGGGTGTGTTGTGAAATCAGTCAATCTTCAGGTTAGAAAAGATGCGGAGAATGAAGACCAATTTGGATGGATGTTGCAAACTACTAAACTATATGATTCATGTACATAGGCAATATATATTCTCATATTAGAATGTAAATTAGATGAGATTCCTTTCAACTAAATCATGGAAATATACATTTCCAGTTATGAAGGCCCCCAAACTGGGGATGATTGGGAAAAGGAATGAATACTATAGTAAAGTTTATTATTGAAATGTGAACTTACCTAATCTCCACCTCAACAGACTCTTAAATAGTTCAGGGGTTAGTTTAGGACCACATAGGAAGTCAACCACAAGTTCAAAAAATAGCTAGAATACTATTCTACAAACTTATTTAAATCCTAGGGATTTTTATTTTTTATCTCAACTTAGTAGACATAATAATTTCTACTCTGGGGACAAGCTGAGCACTGCAAGTGCCATTATTTCTGAAGGCTTCAACTTGTAAAACACATATAGAAGAAAAACAGAGGGTATTGAAAGAAGTAAGACCTGTGCATAGCCAAAGGAAAAACAATCAATCTACTATTTAAGATGGAAAACTCCAAAAAGAATAAGTTGTAGTTTCAGTAGCTTAAAATAAATTTGAGTTGTATTATTGGAGGGGGGAAGATCTGACTCAAAAACCAAATTCATTTTTTACTATGGGTTTGGCTCTGTCTCTAGAACAATTGTCATGAAAGTGAGTTCTGCAATACATCATTTCTGTGATATATTTCACACGAATAGCATTCCAGAGTGAAATTAGTATTAAAGAAGAAAACTGCTTAATTTGCTACAATATATCTAAAATACTATCATTTAACATGTAATAATTATATAAGCTTTTGGCATATCTTAAATCTTTTATATTAACTCTTCAAAATCCAGTATGTACTTAACTATGTTTTTAAAAATGTATGTGTGTAAACGTATTTTTGCATGTGCTTGGTAATATTGTAATTCATATTACTTAAAAGAGTAATTCTTTAAACAAATGAATTAATGTAGGCATTTTGAAATAATGAAAAGAAAACTTTGTATTAATATGATTTGAGGAACTGACAGAAGACAGTAATTAAATGGTGAAAGAAAACAGAAAGCTAACAGGGGGATATTAAGAAGAGTAAAGGAAATGGAGAAGCTGAAGAACTTATATGCATGACACATGGACATGAACTAAGGGAGGCATTGCCAGAGGAAGTGGGGTACTGGGTGGAGGGGGCAAAGGGGGGAAAGTTGGGGCAACTGTAATAGCAAAATAAACAAAGTATATTTAAGAAAAAAAAAAGAAATTTTTTACCCACAGGGCAATTCCCATAAGACCATCAGCTGATTTCTCAAAAGAAACTTTGCAGACTAGAAGGGATTGGCAAGAAATATTCAAATTCATGAAAAGCAGGGACCTATCATCATGATTGTTTTACCCAGCAAAGTTATCATTTAGAATTGAAGGATATATAAAGAGCTTCACAGACAAGTGAAAAATTAGGAGTTCATAATCACCAGTCCATTATTATGTGAAATGTTAAAGGTACTTATTTAAGAAAAAGGAGATCAAAACTATGAATAATAAAGTGGCAACAAATATTTATCTATCAACAATTTAATCTAAAAAACAAACTAAGCAAATAAGAACAGAGACAGAATCATGGGTATGGGGAGTGTTTTAATGGTTGCCAGATGTGAGGGGCATGTGGGGGATGGGTGAAAAGATTAGGCAATTAAGAAGTACAAATAAGTAGTTACAGAAAAGCCATGGGGATGTAAAATATAGAATAGAAAATGGAGTAGCCAAAGAACCTGAATGTGACCTACGCACATGAGCAATGATGTGAGGACTGCCTGAGAGAGAGTGATGTTCTGGGTAGGCTAAAGGAAAAAATTGGTACAACTGTAATAGCAAAATCAATAAAATATAACTACAACTGTATCAAGGTTAATAAAATAATTCAGTCAAATTGCAGGATACCAAACTCATATACAGAAATATGTTGTGACTCTGTACAATTATAATGAACAACCAGAATCTGAAATTTAAAAAAATAAATTCATAATTGTATCAAAAATACCTAGGAATATATTTAATCAAGAAAGTAAAACACCTGTATTTGGAAAACAGTAAGGCATTGAAGAAATAGATTGGATACCAGTAAATATAAAGATGTACATACTGTGCTCATGTATATGAAGAATTATCATTAAAATATTCTTACTATAGCCCTGTCTGGTGGCACAGTGGGTAAGGTGACGGCCTGTGAACCCAAAGGTTGCTGGTTTGATCCCCAGCCAGGGCAACATAACCAGGTTGCACGCCAGATCTCCAGCCAGGTCCATAGCTGGAGGCAGGTGAAAGGCACTATACATTGATGTCTTACTCCCTCTCTGCCTCTCTCCCTTCCCCTCTCTGAAAAATAATAAAATACTTTTTAAATAAATAAACGAAAAATAAAATATCCTTACTATACAAAGAAGTCTACAGTTCCGATGCAATTTCTATTAAAATGCTAATGGTATGTGTCAAAGAACTAGGACAAATAATCTTAAAATTTTTAGGATACCACAGAAGACCTCAAATAGCCAAAGAAATCTTGAGAAAGAAAAACAAAATTGGAGGTTTCATGCTACCTGGAAAATGATACCACAAGTCCACTATCATCAAAACATCCAGGTACTTGCATAAAAACAGACATGTAGATCAATGGAACAGAGCGGAGTCCCCAGAAATAAACCCACAACTATATGGCCAATTAATGTATGACAAAGGAGGCACGAACATCAAATGAAGACAGTCTGTTCAATAAGTGCTGTTAGGAAAACTGGACAGATACAAGCAAAAAAAAAAAAAAAAATATATATATATATATATATAAATCTATATTTCCTTCTTACACCATACACTAGAACAGACTCAAAATGAATTAAAGACTTAAATATAACATCTGAAACCATAAAATTCTTAGAAAAAAAGTAGGCAATAAACTCTTTGATATCACTCGGAGCACGTTTCCTCAAGCAAAGGAAACAAAAGAAAAAATTAGCAAATGGGACTACATTAAAATAAAAAGTTTTTGTATCACAAAGGAAACCATCAACAAACTTAAACAACCTATTAAGTGGGAAAAGATATTTAACAATGATACATTGTATAAAACTGTTAATATTCAAAGTATATAAAAAACTCATACACCTTAACATCAAAAATAATTTTTGATTAAAAAAAATGGGCCAAGCACCTGAGCAGACATTTCTCCAAAGAATACATACAGACATATGAAAAGATGCTCAACATCATTAACTGTCAGGGAAATGCAAAGAAAAACCACAATGACATGCCATCTGATACCTGTCAGAATGGCTATTATCATAAATCAACAAGAAAGAGGTGTTGGTGAGGATGTGGAGAAAAGAAACTTATGCATTGTTGGTGCAACTGTAAATTGGTACAGGCACTATGGGATGTAACATCAAAGTTCTTCAAAAAATTAAAAATAGAACTACTGTATGACCCAGCAATCCAACTTCTGGGAAGTTACCTGAAGAAATATAAAACATTAATTAGAAAAAAATATATGGAACTCCCATCCTTCTAGCATGGGTGGAAATGGAGAGTATTATGTTAAGTGAAATAAGCCAGGTGGTGAAAGACAAACACCGTATGATCTCACTATATATGGAATCGAATGAACAAAATGAACAAATTAGCAAAATAGAATGAGGGATATAGAAATAAGGAACAAACTGATAGTGACCAGAGGGGATGGGCAAGGGGAATATTGGAGGAGAGAAGGGGAATGGTCTAATAAATGAAGAAGTACAAAGGCCCCATCAACATGGACAACAGAGTGGGGATTGAATGTGGGAGCAGGGTGTTGGGTGAGGCAGAGGAGAACAATGTAGGAAAATAGGGACTGTAATTGAACAAAGATATAAAATAAACAGATGTATGCAACCCTATGTTTATTTCATTATTTGCAATAGCCAAGACATATATATAGAGAGAGAAGTAGCCCGAGTACCCATCAACATGACTGAAAAAATAAATGATAAATATGTGAGGTGGGCAATTGTAGGTTTACAGTTATAAACAATTCAATAATTAATAATAATATAAAATGAACTGTTTCACATAGTCACAACTGTAGACCCAGTTTTGCCCATCCCTATACTTAGGTGTTTCTAACTTTGTTAGGTAGATATTTATAAGAGTTGTATCTTCCTGTGAGATCAATCCCTTTATCATTATAAAATTCCCTTCTTTGTTTCTTAGTATAGCCTTTGTTTTGAAGTTTATTTTATCTGATCTAACTATTGCTTCCCCAGCTTTGTTTTTCACTTACATTTGCATGAAATTCCTTTTTCCATTACTATACTTTTTTAATATTATATTTTATTAAGATTTTATTTCATTATTTTTAGAAAGAGGGGAAGGGAGAGAGGCAGAGAGGGAGAGAGACATCAATGTATGGTTGCATTTCACCTGCCTCCAGCCACAGACCTGACTGGAGAACTGGTTTGCAACCTGGTTATGTGCCCAGCTGGGGAATCGAACCTGCAACCTTTGGGTTTGCAGGCCAGCACCTTAACCACTGTGCTACCAGCCAGGGCCATTACTATACTTTTATCTGTGCTTGTCTTTCAGTCTAAAATATGTCTTTTGTAGGCATATGTACAGGTCCTTTTGTTTTTTATTCACTCAACCACTAAATCTTTGATGGAAGAATTTGGCCCACTTACATTTAAAGTAATTATTGATAGGTATGTAGTAACTACTGTTTTATTAATTATATTCTTGTTTTATAGTTCTGTTACTTTATTATTTTCTTACTCTGTTCTCTTTTTAAATATATTTTTTATTGTTGTTCTATTACAATTGTCCAAAATTTCCCTTCTTTTCTCCACTACCCTGCTCCATCTCCCCTCCATTCCCACTCCTTTCTTCTCTTGTATATTGATGTATTTGTATAGCCCTGTTTTGGATTCCTTTCTCTTTAATACTTTTATATCTCTTACACATTTTTGGTTTGTGGTTACCATGTGCATCATATACACCAAGCTATGTTTATAGCAGTCTATTTTACATTGATGTTTGCTTAAGTTTGAGCATTCCAACATCACTAAAATTTTTACCATCTCCTCCATGTTTATGATTTTGACATTATTTTTTATACTTTTATCTGTGTGTATTTTTTTGTATCTCTTATTTTATTGTAATTACATGCACTCTTCCTACTTTTTAACCTTTTTACTAGCTTCAGAGCTGGTTGACTCACTACTTTTCCTACATGTTTGCCTTTGTCAATGGGAATATTTTTTTTCTAATATTTTCTTATTTACATTTTTATCTTTTCCTTTATTCTTTTTATAAAGATTTTATTTATTATTTTCAAAGAGAGGGGAAGGGAGGGAGGCAGAGAGAAAGAGAAACATCAATGTATGGTTGCCTTTCACCTGCCTCCAGCTACAGACCTGTCTGGAGACCTGGCTGGAAACCTGGCTTGCAACCTAGTTTTGTGCCCTGGCTGGGAATTGAACTAGCAACCTTTGGGTTTGTAGGCCAGTGCCCATCAACTGAGGCACCAGCCAGGGCTTCCTTTATTCTTAAGGAAATCTCTTTAACATTTCTTGCAATAACAATTTAGTGGTAATAAATTTAGTGGTGGGCAACTCTTTATCTCCCCTTTGATTATAAATGTTAGCCTTGCTGTGTAGATTAATCCTGGTTGTAGGTCTTTCTTTTCATCTTTTAATATTTTATTCCATTCACTTCTGGCCTGGAAGACTTCTGTTGAGAAGTTAATTGATAGTCTTTTGAGAGCTAATTTGTACATAACTCTTTTCCTCTTGTTGCTTTTAAGTTTCTCTCTTTGTCTTTAAATTTTCACATTTCAGTTATAATGTTTCTTGCTATGGGCTTATTTGGGTTTATCTTGGTTAGGACCCTGTGGTTCAAGGACTTGAATATCTATTTCCTTCACCAGGTTATGAAAGTGTTCTATCATTATTTTTTCAGGTAAATTTTTGATTTTCTTCTTCCTCTTCTCCTAATGGTGCTCCTATAATGCAAATGTTGGTGTACTCAACATTGTTCCAGTTGTCCCTTAAAGTATCTTATTTAAATTTCTTTCCTTTTAGCTGTTCTAATTGAGAAATTTACACTACTGTATTTTCCAGAATGTTGATTTGATTCTCTGCTTTATCTAATCTTCCATTGGTTCTTCATTTCTAAGTGGTTTTTATTTATTTATTTAAAATTTAATTTTATTGTTGTTGTATTACATCCATCCCCTTTTTATTCCCCTCTGTCCCCTTCCCCATCAATGCACTCAACCCCAAAGTCAATCCCACTTGTTCATGGCCATGGTTCTTCCATACTAGTTCCTTGACTAAACTACTCCCCTTCTTTGCCGCCTCCACCTCCTACCCCCTCGCCTCTGCCCACTGAAGGTCAATTCATTGTATTCATGTATCTGGTTCTATATTGTTTGTTTGTTTTATTCACTAGTGTCCTGTAATGGGTGAGATCATATGATATTTGTCTTTCACTGACTGGCTTATTTAACTGAGCATAATACTCTCCAATTCCATCAATGTTGTTGCAAAAGGTAGGAGTTCTCTCTTTGTTTCTGCTGTGTAGTATTCCATTGGCTAAATGTACCCAAGTTTTTTGATCCAATCATCCACTGATGGGCACTTAGGCTGTTTCCAGCACATGGCTACAGTAAATAGTGCTGCTATGAACATAGGGTTACATAGGTTCTTATGAATTGGTGTTTGAAGGTTCTTCGGGTATAGTCCTAGTAGTGGAATTGCTGGATCAAAAGGCAATTCCATTTTTAGTTTTTGAAGGAAGCTCCATACTATTTTCCACAGTGGCTGCACCAGCCTACATTCCTACCAGCAGTATACAAGGGTTCCCTTTGCCCCACATCCTCGCCAACA
The DNA here is from genome assembly GCA_004026585.1 of Noctilio leporinus. NCBI lineage: Eukaryota > Metazoa > Chordata > Mammalia > Chiroptera > Noctilionidae > Noctilio > Noctilio leporinus. The sequence continues at coordinate 46,106 of PVIW01007400.1, read as the reverse complement.
CTTGTTGTTTGTTGATTTGTTGATGATTGCCATTCTGACAGGTGTGAGGTGGTATCTTATTGTGGTTTTAATTTGCATCTCTCTGATGGCTAATGATGTTGAGCATTCTTTCATATGCCCATTTCATATGCTCAGGTTCTTTGCCCATTTTTTAATTGGGTTGTCTATCTCTCTGGTGTTGAGCCTCATAAGTTCTTTATATATTTTGGGTTATCAAACCTTTGTCTGAAAACATTGGCAAATATGTTTTCCCATACAGTTGGTTCCCTTTGAATTTTGCTTGTGTTTTCTTCAGCTGAAAAGAAACTTTTTAGTTTGATATAGTCCCATTTGTTTATTATTTTATTTCTTTTGCCCTTGGAGAAGTATCAGTAAACATACTTCTGCATAGGATATCTAAAATTTCACTGCCTATATTTTTCTCCAGGACCTTTCTGGTGGCACTGCCTATGTTTAAGTCTTTTATCTATCTTGAGTTTATTCTGGTGTATGGTGTAAGTTGGTGGTCTAGTTTTATTTTTTTGCATGTTGCTATCCAGTTCGCCCAACACCACTTTTTGAAGAGACTATTTTTACTCCATTTTATGTTCCTTCCCCTTTGTTGAATATTAATTGACCATAGAGTCATGGGTTTATTTCTGGGCTCTCTATTCTGTCCCATTGATTTATATTTCCATATGTCTATTTTTATGCCAGTACCAGACTATTTTGACTACAGTAACCTTGTAGTATAGTTATATGTCCAGTATTGTGATTCCTCCTACCTTGTTCTTTTTTCTCAAGATTGATGTGGCTATTCATGGGCATTTTTTGCTCCATATAAAATTTTAAGTACTTTTATCTGTCTCTGTGGAGTATGTCATTGGTATTTTAATTGGGATTACATTGAATCTATAGATTGCTTTGAGTAGTATGGACATTTTGATGATGTTCATTCTTCCCATCCATAAACATGGTATATGCTTCCATTTACTTGTATCTTCCTTCATGTCTTTCCTCAGTGTTCTGTAGTTTACTGAGTACAGGTCTCTTACCTCCTTGGTTGTTTATTTCTTAGTACTTTATTTTTCTTGTAGCTATGGTAAATGGGATTTGTTTTCTTGGTTCTATCTCTGATGTTTCATTATTGGTATACAAAAATGCTTTTGATTTCTGGATATTGACTTTATATCCAGCTATTTTGCTAAATTTGCTTATTAGGTTGAGTAAGTTTTTGGTGGAGCCTATTGGGTTTTGTATATGCGCTATCATATCATCTGCAAATAATGACAGTTTGACTTCCTCATTTCCAATGTGGATACCTTTGATTCTTTTTTCTTATCTGATAGCTATGGCTAGAACTTCCAAAACGATGAACAGAAGTGGAGAAAGTAGACAGCTTTGTCTTGTTCTTGATCTTAGGGGGAAAGCTTTTAGTTTTGCACATTGAATATGATGTTGGCTTCAGGTTTCTCATATATGGCCTTTATGATGTTGAGATATGCTCCCTCTATTCCCATTTTGCTGAGGGTTTTTATCATAAATGGTTGCTGTACTTTATCAAATGTTTTTTCAGCATCTATTGATATGATCATATGGTTTTTGTCTTTCATTTTGTTGTTGTGGTGTATTACATTTATTGATTTAGGAATGTTGTACCATCCTCGCATCCCTGGGATGAAACCCACTTGATCCTGGTGTATGATCTTTTGAATGTATTGCTGGATCTGGTTGGCCAATATTTTGTTGAGAATCTTACCATGTATGTTCACCAGAGATATTGGCCTATAATTATCTTTCTTATTTGTGTCTTGCCCTGGTTTTGGGATTAGAATAATAGTGGCTTCATAGAAAGACTTTGGGAGTCTTCCTTCTTGTTGGATTTTTTGGAATAGGTTGAGAAGGATAGGAGTTAGTTCTTCTTTAAATGTTTGATAGAATTCACCTGTGTATCCATCTGGTCCAGGGCTCTTGTGCTTTGGGAGATTTTTTATTACTTCTTCAATTTCACTAATTGTTATTTGTCTATTCAGGCTTTCTGCTTCTTCTGGGTTCAGTTTTGGTAGATTATACATTTCCAGAAATGTGTCCATTTCATCCAGGTTGTCATATTTCTTGTCATTTAGTTGTTTATAGTAATTTCTTACAATCTTTTGTATTTCTGAAGAAGTACCAGTTGTGATTTCTCTTCTGTCATTTCTGGTTTTGTTTATTTGGATCCTCTCTTTTCCTTGATGAGTCTGAATAAAGGCTTGTCAATTTTGTTTATTTTTTCAGAGAACCCACTCTTGGACTTATTGATTCTTCGAATTGTAGTTTGAGTTACTAAGTTATTTAATTCTGCTCTGATCTTGATGATTTCTTTCCTTCTACTTGCTCTGGGCTTTGTTTGTTGTTGGTCCTCTAGTTCTTGCAGTTTATGGTTAAGTTTTTTATATAAGCTTCTTCTATCCTTTTTAGGTAGGCCTATAGGTAGCTATGAATTTCCCTGTGAGGACTGCCTTTGCTTTGTCCCATAGGTTTTGGGCTGTGGTGTATTCATTGTCATTTGTTTCCAGAAACTTTTTTATTTCATCTTTGATCTCATTGTTAACCCACTCATTACTTAAAAGCATGTTATTCAATCTCTATGAGTTAGTCTTCTTAATTTTTTCCCTTGAGCTTTGTTTCTAGTTTCAAGCCATTGTGATCTGAGAATATGCTTGGTATGATTTCAATTTTTCTGTACTTGTGGAGGCTTGTCTTGTGACCTAGCATGTAGTCTATCTTAGAGAATGTTCCATGTGCATTTGAAAAAAATGTGTATTTTGCTTCCTTGAGGTGAAAGGTTCTACATATATCAGTTGAGTCCTTTTCCTCTAAAGTGTTGTTCAATGCCACAATATTCTTGGTGATTTTTTGTTTGAAAGTTCTGTCCATTGTTGACAGTGGGGTATTAAAATCCCCTACTATTAGTATGTTGCTGTCTATATGCTTGAGGCTGGGAAACCCACCTGGGGGACCAGAACTGCACCCCCTTCTCAGGTGGAGCTTCATCCCTTCAGCAGCTGCTCCAGTAGGGTCCCAGCCAGACCTCTCAAGTTTCCAAGATTCCTACCAGTCACATTGTGATGAAGCATCCTCTTCTGTTCTTTCCATGGTTATAGGACTTTTTTCCAACTGGTGTTCTATTGGTAATCCCAGTTGACTTTTTCTTCAAAAAAGTAATTCCAGCTGCAACCTGGCAGGAGATTGGTGCAGCTCCACTTTCTCCTCTGCCATCTTGCTGGAACCCCGTTTTCTATCCCTTTATTGAAGTTTTCACTGAACTCATTTATTCTTCTCCTAAGTTCATAGAACATCCTTACAACCAATGTTTTGAAGTCTATCTGAAGGAGTGTTTTCACCATTTAATTCAGTTCTTTCTTTGAAATTTTGCCCTGTTCTTTTTTTGGGGACATATATATAATTTTTTGTCTCCTCATTTTGTCTGACTAGGCAGATCTGCTATGGCTCTTGGTCTTGACAGAATTCCTTTATGTGGAAGGTGTCCTATGGGGTTCAGTGACACATTATCCCTGTTTGTTTGGGCCAAGTGCTCAATGGATGTCCTCTCTGTGGGTGCACCCTTCTGTTGTAGTTGGGTCTTGATTGTTGTTGGCACATTGGTGAGTGCAGGGACCCTTAGATTCACTAGTTGTGATGACTACCATAGATTCCATAGAGTGAGAGCTGTGTTGCAGAGCTCTGGTGCCAGGTGAGTCATCCTTTAGATGTACAGTTTGTGGAATTATGTGTGTTGTGCTCTGTTGTTGATCTAAAGCTAGCAACTAGGTGTGTTGCATATAGAGATTATTGGGAAGAGGACTGCTGCTGACCATGGTTATCCCCACTTGTGCTAGTCTTGTGGCCACTTGGTAGGATCTATGAAGAGATCTTTGCTTTGTTGCCACTTGTGCTGGGCTTGAAGACACTTGAGAGAATCTATATTGTGAGCCAATGCTGGCTTCTACTTATGCCAGCATTGTAGCTATCATGATATGAGCTGAGACCAGACTCCACTTGTGCCAGGCTTGTGGCCACTTAGTTGAAGCTGTTCCAGGCTAAAACTAGTCAAAATTTATGCCAGGCTACCTGGTGGGAGTTATAAAAATGTTGAGACAAATCAACAATCATGCTGGGGTTGGGACCTCTTATCAAGAGCTACAAGGAACATTGAGGATGGCTGTTGTTTATCTGGGGTTTGTGGACATTTGAGAAGTTTTGGGGAAATCTGCAACATAAGCTGAGGTATGCTACTCTGAAGAGGACCCACTGAAGAGGCTTATGTTAAGCATGCAAGTTTGTTGGGAAGGGGTCTCCAGGAGTCATCAGCATGGGACAAAGGCATTAGCCAGGTTAATGGAGAGTTTAGAATTGGTTCCCACCTGTGTTGGGCTATCTGGGTGGGAGAGGAGCTCAACAAAAGAGCAATGATGGAGATATTCCAAGATGGTAGAAGAGTAGGTAGAGCTATACCAATCTCCTCCCAGGACCAATCTCAAATTACAAATTAACTGGGGAAAAATCATCCAGGATAACCAACAAAACACTAGCTATAAAGTAGCCTTATAACCACAGACTGAAATGAGGAGGCCACTTCATCACATTATTCCTATATGACTGGTAGGAATTGTGGAGACCTGAGAGGGCTGACTGGGTTTCCACAGGTGGCAGCCAAAGAGATGGAGCTTGGGGCTCCACTTGAGAAAGGTGAACTATAAATCCCCAGCTGGGCTTCCCAGCCTACAGCAACACAGCATTCAGCTGTGAAAAGCAAAAAACCACAGGGTTTGTTAGCCTGAGAGTGCTAGAGACAGAGAATTACTAAAGTGACCACACACAAAAAATACATTGGCACCCAGCTGGGCTCCTTCTGCTGGGCAGAAGGAGGGCAGAGTGGACTAGAGATACTTTAAGAGAATTTGGAGCATTGGCATTTAGAAGAGAAATGAGGAGCAGCCAAGGGGGTCACAGTGCTGACTCGTCCCCCACACCACAGGTGGACTATGCTACACCAACCTGCACCCACCTGAGGGACATCATAGCACCACCAACTAGAGACAGTCTGCCCTGCCCAGTGGTACCTGAGCCTGGTGACTGATCACAGATTGATCAAATTAACATTGAATCATTCTGCTTCATGCAGTGTGCCTGAGACTGACAGCTGATCACAGATCGATTAGATTACAACCTAAACAATCTTTCCAGCCAGTGGCACCTCTGCCTGGTGGCTCATTGGATTACAAGTGAATTAGTTGGCACTACCTAGCAGTGCTTAAGGTGATTGGGTTACAACTGAACTAATCTGTCCCACCCAGCTGAGAGCTTCACACAAATTAACTGGATTAAAATTTTAAGGGTACAAAGACAGTGGATCTCTGGTTGGCTCCAACAGGCAGACTAGGCCAAGACTATGGAACAATATGACATCAGTAGAGGTAAATCCAGGAAGTAAGGAAACTGCACCTCTACACAACAGAAGGTCACACCACAAATACAGGATCTTAAAAAAAAATCCAATTTGAAAATAAAAGTAAATAAGAAGAGATACCTACAAATGGGGAGGAAAAGAAATAAACAGTCCATCACTGAAAGGAAAGGTGGAATTCCCAGAAAGACCACTCAATGAAATAGAGGCAAGAAAACGATCAGATATAGAATTAACAATAATGATAGAGAAGATCAATGAAGTCAGCAAGCACAAAGAAAATTACAAACAAATCCAGGGGAACTATGAAGAACTCCAGAGAAGCTAGAACTCTCAGAAGAAACTTACTGAGAACTACAACAGCATTAAAAGGACATGAAAACTATCAACAAGAGCCAGGAGGAAGTGAAAAACACAACTTCTGAATTGAAGAATACAGTAGAAGGAATCAACAGCAAGCTAGAGGAAGCAGAGGATCAAATCAGTGAGCTTCAGGACAATGTAGAAAAATATTCCCAGGCAGCTGCAACAAAATGAAAAAAAAAAAAAAAAAAAACCCAAAAAACTGAATAGGAATGAGGAGGTTTTAAGAAAGTTGCAGGACAACATGAAATACAATAATATCCTTATTACAGTGATACCAGAAGGAGAAGAAGAAACAACGGATAGAAAAAGTAATGAGAGAAAACTTCCCTAACTTGATGAGAGAAAATGTCACTCAAGTTCAGGAAGCACAGAGGATCCCAAGAGAGATAAACCCAAACAGATCCACTCCAAGACACATCACAATTAAAATGGCAAATTTCAAAGACAAGAAGAGAACCCTAAAAGCACCAAGAGAGAAATAGCTAATAACATAAAAGGGAGCTCCAATAAGGTTATCAACTGATTTATCAACAGAAATACTACAAGCCAGAAACACTACATGGCAAAAAAATATTCCAAGTAATGAAAAACAAAGGCCTGCAACCAAGAATGCTCTACCCAGCAAGACTCTCTTTCAAAATGGATGGTGAAAAAAGGAGTTTCTCAGACAAAAGAAGGCTAAGAAAATACATCTACACCAAACCAGCATTGCAAGAAATGCTAAAGGGTCTGCTTTAAGAAGATAAAGAAACAGAATAGAGGAGGAAGATGGCAACAGAGTATAGGGCAGTGCTGATGGCAATCTCAAGCACCAGAGTGGCCAGAGGTTACAGTAGGGAGCATGAGACAGTTGCAAGTCCCCATTAATGGGAGTGGTAAGTGCCTGGATTCAGGGGTGCACGTCCCAGAGGCTACAGAGATCTATAGGAGACTGGATGAGACAGTTCTGGAACCAGCCAGGCTGGCAAGCTGAAGTCAGCTCTGGGCAGTAGCAGCTTTGCCTAGAGAGACGGCTTTGACTGAAGACAGCTTCAGGCTCCCCAGTGATTAGAAATCTGAGCAGTGAAATGTAGACAGTGAGTGCAAACTTGGGAGGATTGAGGAATTGAACTCTTGTAGGGGAGAGACTGTGTGAGAGTTGAGCTCTGGAGGCTAAGAGAGAGGTAGCTGGCTACCAGGGCTAGAGGTGGAGGAGAAGAGATCTGCTGCAAGCAGGAGTGGGGGAGTGCACTGGCCCCAGCAGTGGGAAAGCAGAAAACTGCACTGCTGGGCCTCCCGGGGAGATGGCAGGTTGGAGCCCCAATGAGAAGGGAGGCCTAGTCCCACACAGAGTCGAACAGGTTACCACAGAAACCACAACAAAGAAACTGCAAGGGAGGGGAGCTTGCCCCTGGTGCAACCAGTGCCCATCACCCATTGCAGATGGTGAAAACCTCCTGCAGGAGCTGGTGGTGGAGGGGTAGCCATCTCCAGTGCAAACTGCAAACTGCACCCACAGAACCAGCCTGTGAAGGGAGGGCCCCAAAACACCAGCAATGGCAGTATATAAATTCAGCTTGGCTATTGGAGGCTCAGCCTACCTGGAGGCATGGTACTCAGAACCAGCCCTGACTGTAACAAGGATAGGCCCTGCCTCTCCAAGGCCTCACAGCCTGGCTGTAAACTGCAGGGACTTGATCAAGGAAAAGCAGCAAACTGAAGAAATGGAGTGCTGCTAACCTCAAGCACCTGAGTTACACTGAGAGCTACATGAACTATTAATCCCTAAAATATCCTTTTCAAAAGTCACTTCTAATCCTTGCAATTAGGGCATTTCAAATAAATAGTATTTATATCATAGTGTATCCCAAATCCCATATTTTTACTCCTCCCTTCTCTCAATTCTTTAACTACCCAAGATCCTCTTTCTATTCTTGTTTTAAAGTCTACTTATTCCCCTGCTACAACTCATTCCCAATCCTCAATCTAAGTATTCCTCCCTTCTTAAACCCCTTAAAACTGGTTTTTTGTGGGTGTGCTACTAGGTGCTATACATTTTTTTTCTAAAGAAACACATTCATCCTCACTCCACCTTGACCAATCAATGCTCATTAAAGGTGGAAAGGGAGGTAGGTGTGACACCTTTATAAATTTAGCTATAAAATGTCATTATAAAACATAGGTATAAACCATCTCCTCTTCCTCCAAACACCTCTTAATCTCTCTTTTTCTCTTTTTCACCTCGAACTCCCATCTCACCTATAGAAATTCTAGGTCATACATTGTTGATAGTGCTGTGGCAAAACTTACCAACTGGATTCATGTTTATATTTAATCTCTTTTTTTTCTTGTTTTCTTTCCTTTTATCTCTTTCTTTTTGTTTCTTTCTTTTCTTCTTTTTTTCTTCTTCTCCCCCCCTTTCTTTCCCTTTTCATTTCTCACTAGTTTTTCTAAGTCAAATTACTTATTGTAGTTCTTTCACCCATGTAAGTTTGTTCCCTCACACAGTATATATATATATATATATATATATATATATATATATATATATATATATATATATGTATATGTATATGTATATAAAACTTCTGATTTGGCTTAATATTGTTCATTCGCACTTGTGGCATTCTGATCCTCTCCCTCCACATTTCTATATAAGAGGTAAAGTTTGCTTTCTCTCTCACATTCCCCCACCAGTTCTTGCCAATATCTTTGCTACTCCTTTATGACCTTCAAAATTATTTATACTTTTGTCAACTCAATTGTTCTTCCCCTCTTATAATATTCTTATCATAACAACATCTTTATTAAGACTGGCTCATTTGCAGCTTAGGGTGTGATTATGTGTTGGGGTTACCTTTGAGGGTATGGGTATTTAGCTAGGCCCATATGCAGCTGAAAGTGGGATTAAGAGAGTGAGATATCTTTGAAGGTACAGTTATTTTGCTTGGACTGGTGGTTCTGTTTTAGGAGTAGCTCAATAACAGTATATGAAATGTGGTAGAAGGAGTGTCCCTCAATCAGCCAGCTGGAGTGAAAGGAGCAACAAATAAACCAAATCCAAAATACAACCAGACAGCCAAATTAATAACATAAAGGGCACCTCTAGAACAAGTTGAGGAAATCTAGGACACTGCGCCACTGAACTCCACAAATCTCCAACTGCAGAAGGGCGCTCCACAAAGGCAGGGAATCATAGCAGATTAATCTAAGAAACAAAACAAAACAAACAAACAAAAAAGAATAAAAGATACCCAAAGTGGGGAGGAAAAGGAACAGTTCATCACCAAAAGGAAAGGAGGAATCACCAGAAAGATTGCTAACTAAATAGAAACAAGCAAACTATCAGACATAGAATTCAAAGAAATAATTATAAGAATACTAATAAGCTCAACAGACTCAAAGGAAATGGCAAAGAACTCCAGGGAAACTACAAGGAACTTATGGAAAATTATGTCAGCATTAAAAAGAACATAGAGGACAAATATCATATGATCTCACCCATTACAGGACAATAATGAACAAAACTAACAACAAGCAAAACAGAACCAAATATATGAATACAGTGAATAGGCCTTCAGTGGTCAGCGAGAAGGGGGTTGGGGGGAGGGGGGAGGAAGAGGCAAGGAAGGGGAGCAGTTTAGACAAGAACTTAGTATAAAGGAACCATGGAAATGGACAACACGTGGGATTGACTTTGGGGGGAATGGGTGGGTGGGGAGGGGGACAGAGTGGAGCAAAAAGGGGATGGCTGTAATACAACAACAATGCAATTAAAAGAAAAAAAGGACATAGAAACCATCAGTGAGAACCAGGAGGAAATGAAAAATACAATCTCTGAACTGAGGAACACAATAGAAGGAGTTCAAAGCAGGTTAGAGGAAGCAGAGGGCCAGATCAGCAAATTGGAGGACAACAAAGATAAAAATAATCAGACAGTGCAACAAAATGTGAAAAGACTGAAAAAGAATGAAGAGGTTTTAAGGGAGATACAGAACAACATGAAACTGAACAATATCTGTATCAAAGGGAAAGCAGAAGGAGAAGAGAAGCAGGGGATAAAAAAAAACTTGTTTGAAAAAGTAATGACAGAAAACTTCCCTAAACCGATGAGTTCAGGAAGCATAGAGGATCCCAATTAAGATAAACCCAAATAGGCTTACTCCAAGATACATCATAAAATGGCAAATTTCAAAGAAAAAGAGAGAATCCTAAAAGCATCGAGATAAATAGCTAATAACATACAAAGGGGTTATCAAATGATTTCTCAACATAAACTATGCAAGCCAGAAGGGAATGGCAAAACACACTGCAAGTAATGAAAAACAAAAACCTACAACCAAGACTACTCTACCCAGCAAGGCTCTCATTCAAAATGGAAGGTGAAATAAGGAGTTTCCCAGACAAAATGAGGCTAAAAAGATACACCTTCACCAAGCCAGCACTGTAAGAGATGCCAAAATGCTTGCTTTAAAAAAAAAAAAGAAACAAAGAGAAACAGAGGACTACAAAAACAAAGGGGGTAACCAATGTCGATGTAGAAGTACCTGTAAATAATAGCTTTAAATGTAAATGTATTAAATGAACCAATCAAAAGGCAAAGGGTAGCTGAATGGATAAGAAAACATGACCCACATATATGATGTCTTTAAGAGATCCACCACAGAACAAAAGATTGACACAGACTGAAAGTGAAGAGATGGAAAAATATATTTCAAGCAAATGAACATGTAAAAAGAGTGGGATAGGAATACTTACATCAGACAAAACACATTTCACAATGAAGGCCATAAGAAGAGACAAAGAAGAGCATTTCATAATACTTAAGGAACAATACATCAAGAAGACACAACTTTTTAAAACATATGCACCAACATAGGAGCACTCAAATATATAAGAAAAATCTTGGAGGAATTCAAGAAGGATATAGACAGCAACACACTAATAGTAGGGGATTTTAATACCCCATTATCAATAATGGACAGAACTTCCAAGCAAAAAATTGCCAAGGATATTATAGCATTGAACAACACTCTAGATGAAATGGACTTCACTGACATATACAGAACTTTTCACCCCAAAGAAGTGAAACACACATTCTTCTCTAATGCGCATGGAACATTCTCAAAGATAGACCACATGGTAGGACACAAAACAAGCCTCCACTAACTCAAGAATATTGAAATTATATCAAGCACCTTCTCAGATCATAATGGCTTGAAACTAGAAACCAACCTCAAAGAAAAAAACCCAAAACAATATAATTCATGGAGACTGAATAACATGCTATTAAGTAATGAATCAGTTAATAATGAGATCAAAGAAGAAATCAAAAAAGTTTCTGGAAACAAAATTGAATACAAAACACCCAAAAACCTATGGGACACAGTGAAGGTAATCCTCAAGGGGAAATTCATAGCAATACAGGCCTACCTAAAAAGGATAGAAGAAACTCATACAAACAACCTAACCATAAGGCTTCAAGAATTAGAATAGCAACAACAAAGCCCAAAGCAAGTAGAAAGAAGGAAATTATCAAGATCAGAGCAGAACTAAAATGACATAGAGATTAAAAGCACAATTTGAAGGATCAACAAATCCAGGAGCTGGTTCTTTGAAAAGATAAACAAAATTGACAAACTATTAACTAGACTTTTCAAGAAAAAAAGAGAGAGGACCCAAATAAACAAAATTAGAAATGACAGAGAAGTCACAACTTGATACTACAGAAATACGGTAGATTGTCAGAAATCACTACATACAACTATTAGATAAGAAATATGACAACCTGGGTGAAATGGACAAATTTCTGGAAATCTATAACCTACCAAAACTCAATTAAGAAGAAGCAGAAAGCCTGAATAGACCAATAACAACTAGTAAAATTGAAGAAGTAATCAAAAAACTCCCAGCACATAAGAGCCCTGGACCAGATGGCTACACAGGTGAATTTTACCAAACACTTAGGAGAGAACTAACGCCTATCTTCCTCAAACTACTCCAAAAAATCCAAGAAAAGAGAAGACTCCCAAACTCTTTTTATGAGGCCAGTATTATTCTAATTGCCAACAAAGGTCTCTGATGAACTTAGATGCAAAAATTCTCAACAAAATATTGGCAAACTGGATCCAGCAATATTATATATATATATATATATATATATATATATATATATATATATGTGTGTGTGTGTGTGTGTGTGTGTGTGTGTGTGTGTATACACCATAACCAAGTGGGATTCATCCTGTGGATGCAAGGATTTGCAAATCAATAAATGTAATACACCACATAAACAAACTGATAGAAACAGTATGATCATATCAATAGGTGCCAAAAAAGTATTTGATAAAGTACCGTACCCTTTTATGATAAAAGCCTTCAGCAAGACAGAAATAGAGGGAACATACCTCAGCATAATAAAAGCCATATATGAGAAACCTGCAGCTAGCATCATACTCAATGGGCAAAAACTGAAAGCCTTTCCCTTAAGATCAGGAGCAAGGCAAGGTGTTCACTCTCTCAACTTCTATTCAACATAGTCTTGGAAGTTCTAGCCACAGCATTCAGACAAGAAAAAGAAATCAAAGGCATCCAAATTCAAAAGAAGGAAGTAAAACTGCCATTATTTGCATATGACACAATCATGTACATACAAAACCTGATATACTTGACTAAAAATCTACTTAAACTAATAACCAAATCTGGCAAAACAGCTGGATACAAAGTCAATATCCAGAAATCAAACACATTTTTTAAAATTTCATTTTTGTTGTATTACATCCATCCCCTTTTTGTTCCCCTCTGTCCCCCTCCCCACCCACCCATTCCCCACAAAGTCAATCCCACCTGTTGTCCATGTCCATGGTTCCTTTATACTAGGTTCTTGTCTAAACTGCTCCCCTTCCTTGCCTCTTCCTCCCCCCTCACACATTTTTATACGCCAACAATGAAATATCAGAGATAGAAGCTAAAAAACAAATCCCATTTACCACAACAACAAGAAAAAACAAAGTACTTAGGAATAAACTTAACCAAGGAAGTGAATGACTTATACTCAGAAAACTATAGAACACTGAAGAAAGAAAATAAGGAAGAGTAATACAACAACAATAAAATTAAAACAAATAAAATAAAATAAAAGTATAGCACATAAAAAAAGAAAATAAGGAAGATGCCAATAAATGAAAGCATATACCATATTCATGGGTGGGAAGAATTAACATAATTAAAATGTCCATGCCACCCAAAGCCATCTATAGATTCACTGTAATCCCTATTAAAATACCAATGTCAGGCCCTGGCTGGTAGCACAGTGGATAAGGTGCTGGCCTGCAAACACAAAGGTCTCTGGTTCGATTCCCAGCCAGGGCACACAAAACCATGTTTCAAGCCAGGTCTCCAGCTTGCTCTGTAGCTGGAGGCAAGTGAAAGGAAACCATACATTGATGTCTCTCTCTCTCTCTCTCTTCCTCTCTTCCTTCCCCTCTCTCTAAAAATCATAAATATAATATTTTAAAAATACCAATGTCATATTTCACAGAATTAGCGCAAATACTTAAAAATTTCATATGGAGTCCGAATGATCCCAAGTAGCTACAGCAACCCTGAGAAAAAAGAATGAAGTAAAAGGAATCACAATACCAGATATCAAACTATATTACAAAGCCATAGTAATGAAAATAGTCTAGTACTGGCACAAGAACAGACTAACTGATCAATGTAACAAAATAGAGAGCCTAGAGATAAACCTAGGATTCTATGGATAACTAATATTCAACAAAGGAAGGAGGAACATAAAATGGAGTGCAAATGGCCTCTTCAACAAGTGGTATTGGGAGAACTGGACAGGCACATGCCCCAAAATGAAACTAGACCACCAATTTACACCATACACCAGAATAAACTCAAGATGGATAAAAGACTTAAACATAAGTAGTGACACCATAAAAGCCCTAGAGGAAAACACAGGAAAAAAAATTGTAGATATCCCATGCAGCAAAACTTTTGATGAAATATCTCCCAGGGCAAGGAAAATAAAGGAACAAATACATGGGACTACATCAAACTGAAAGGTTCCTGCTCAGCTAAAGAAAACAACACCAAAATTAAAGGAAAAGGAACTGTAGGGGAAAACATATTTGCCAATGATACCTCATACAAAGGTTTGATCTCCAAAAGATATAAAGAACTTATACAACTCAACACCAGGGAAACATAGCAATTACCAAATGGGCAAAGGACTTGAACATGCACTTCTTTGAGGAGGACATGCAAAGGGCCTATAGGCATATGCAAGAATGCTCAACATCACTAGCCATCAGAGAGATGCAAATTAAAACCACAATGAGATACCTTACACCTGTCAGAATGTCATCATTAACAAATCAACAAACAGCAAGTGCTGGCCAGGATGTGGAGAAAAGGGAACCCTGGTGCATTGCTGGTGGGAATGCAGAATGGTGCAGCCACTATGAAAAACAGTATGGAATTTCTTCAAAGGGTTAAAAATGGAACTGCCTTTTGACAGAGCAATTCCATTGCTAGGATTATACAGAAGAACCCTGAAACAGCAATTCATAAGGATCTATGCACCCCTATATTCATAGCAGCACTATTTACAATAGCCAAGTGCCAGAAACAGCTTAAGTGCACATTAGTGGATGAATGAAAAAAAAAAAAAAAAAAAAAAAACTTTGATGCACTTACACAAGGGAATAATACATAGCAGAAGGAAGGAAGTAGCTCCTACCTTTTGCAACAACATGGATGGAACTGAAGAGTATTATGCTCAGTGAAACAAACCAGTCAGTGAAAGACAAATACCATATGATCTCACTCAATATAGAAAACTAATGAACAAAACAAGCAACCAAACAAGCAAAATAGAACCAGAGGCTTGGAAACAAGGAACAGACCTTCAGTGTGCAGAGGGGAGGAGGGAGGGGGAGAAAGAGGCAAAGAAGGGCAACAGTTTAGTCAAGGAACTAGTATAAATGACCATGGACATGGACAACTTGTGGGATTGACTGTGTGAGAAGGGATAGGTAGAGTGGAGCAAGGGAGAGCAGTGGGGGGAAATGGGATAAATGTAATACAATAGCACTAAAATAATTATAAAAAATTGAAAGGGAAAAAAAGAGCAATGACATCTACCACTGTTTTCATCCCCAGGGAAAATTGCTCCAACCCCTTTCCTGCCAGCCCTTATCCTCAAGTTAGTCAATTTAGTTTACCCCTTTGGCCCCTGCACTGGAGCTTAGAGCAAGTGAGTTTGTTTGTAAGTGAGTCTCTTCATGGACCCCCTTGGAGCACTCCTGTAGCTCTTTGTCTTTCTTGGATGCAATCCCCACTGGTTTTCACAGCCACATATTGTGGGGATTCTTCTTCCTTGCACTGGTGCCCCAGGCTTATAAGCACATTGTGGGATGTGACACCTCCCTCTTCACAGGGGTCCTCTGTGACTGAGATATCCCTTCTAATTTTTAACCACACCTTCTAGAATCTGCCCTTCTGCATCTCCACTCCTCCTACCAGTATCAACATGGCTTCTTTGTATCCTTTGTTTTAGAACTTCTGTTCTCATTGATTTTTAAAAATAATTTGGTTGTAATTTTGATGTAATCATGGGAGAAGGCAAGCACAGATTTTTAACTACATGCCATTTTGATCAGAAGTCTCCTAATGCTATTTATTATTTTATACAAGTACAAATTTTGATGTAAAGAAACTATACAGTTTAAGTGACAGAATATGTATATGGATTTGTTGTTGCATTTGAAAAATAACAAACATAATCTAGAGATGGAGAGCATGCCTCTCTCCAAGATAAATGCAATGACGTTTTTTCCTCATTTTAAGGAGAGAGTAAGAACATCTTTGTTTCACATGCAACTGTAGTATATTGTCAAGTAGAAACAGAGTTGCTATTGATATTGTATGGAAATTGAAATACTATGGGGATGTGTCTGAATGGTGAGTGAACAAAGAGGGGTAGACTGTGCTATTGCATCTTACTACCAAATCCTTCCCCTTTTATCTCTGCTCTGTGATGCTGGGGCTGGAACTCTGTAAACCACATTTCTGGATTTTCAGCTTACTCCATGTTAGGCATTGCCTACTGGCATAGCTTAACAGAAACTGGAAAGATAGAGTAGGAAGATGAATTTGCTCCTTTCTATTGGCTTCCTGTCTGCTAGCAATTATTTTGATTGTCACTCTAACAACACTTCTTCAAAGCAAGAGCTACAATTCTTTCTTGAAATAGCAGCTGAAACAAGCTTAAAGTTCTTCCAACCATTGCATCACCTCTGAGCCACTAGCATGAGCTGGATGATATGCTCTTCTCAGGGGTCTTGATTTCACATCAGTGAGACCCCTCTTCTGAACTTAAAAGATACTAACACAAGCCAAGTAGAAATTGTCCTCAGAGGTCTTAGGCCTGTTATAAGTTAAACTGTGTCGCTCTCATTCATATTTTGGAGTTTAATTCTCAGTACATCAGAATGTGATTTTATTTAAAAAGAGGGATGAGAGCAGATGTAATTATTTAAAATGGGGTCATTAAGTTGGTTCCTAATTCAATTTAAACACACACACACACACACACACACACACACACACAAGGGTGACACCATGTGAAGATGAAAGCAGATGTTGGGGCGATGCTTCTACAAGCCAAAGAATGCCAAAGATTGCCAGCACAACACCTGACATGAGGGGAGAGACCTTAGAAGAAACAAACTCTGCTGACACCTTGATCTTGGACTTTCAGACTCCAAAAATATGAAGTAATAAACTTCTGTTGTTTAAGCCACACAGTCTGTGCTATTTTGTTGTGGCCCTACCAATAATACAGGGCCTTTCCTCCCAATTTCTAAATTTAATAATTCTAACCTTTCCCCTTTATTCCTCCAAACCAAAGATTAGTAGATGCTTCCAAATATTTTTTTCATTTGAGTCACAATTAATTTTATTCAAAGATAAGGATCCTTTATTTTAAATTCTATCTGTTAAACTATTTTTATATACTTTCTACCTCCTGACTGAACCTTAGCTGACACACTTAGTTTTCTTCTATGAAAACCAAGCATTACTGTCATCAAAACTATCTGGTACTGGCATAAGAATAGACATATAGATCAATGGATCAGAATAGAGAGCCCAGAAATTAACCCAGGACTCTATGGTCAATTAATATTTGACAAAGGGGGAAGGAACATAAAATGGAGTAAAAACAGTCTCTTCAACAAATGGTGTTGGGAGAACTGGACAGCAACATGCAAAAAAATGAAACTAGACCACCAACTTACACCATACACCAGAATAAATTCAAGATGGATAAAGGATTTAAACATAAGCAGTGCCACCATAAAGGTCCTGGAGAAAAATATAAACAGTAAACTTTTTGATATCCTATGCAGAAATATGTTTACTGATACTTCACCAAGGGCAAAGGAAATCAAAGAATGAATCAACAATTGGGACTATATCAAATTGAAAAGTTTCTGTTCAGCTAAAGAAAACACCAGCAAAATTCAAAGGGAACCAACTGTATGGGAAAACATAATTGCCAATGATAACTCAGACAAGGGTCTGATCACCAAAATATATAAAGAACTAATGCAACTCAACACCAGGAAGACAGACAGCCCAATTAAAAAATGGGCAAAGGACCTGAACAGACAACTCACTGAGGAATATATACAAAGGGCCCAGAGGCATATGAAAGAATGCTCAACATCACTAGTCATCAGAGAGATGCAAATTAAAACCACAATAAGATACCATCTCACGCCTGTTAGAATGGCAATCATCAGCAGATCAACAAACAACAAGTGTTGGTGAGGATGTGGGGCAAAGGGAACCCTGGTGCACTGTTGGTGGGAATGCAGGCTGGTGCAGTCACTGTGGAAAACAATATGGGGTTTCCTCAAAAAGCTAAAAATGGAACTGCCTTTTGATCCAGTGATTCCACTATTTGGACTATACCCAAAGAATCCTGAAACACCAATTCATAAGAACCTATGCACACCTATGTTCATAGCAGCACTATTTACAATAGCCAAGTGCTGGAAACAGCCTAAGTGCCCAGCAGTGGATGACTGGATCAAAAAACTTTGGTCCATTTACACAATGGAATACTATAGAGCAGAAAGAAAGAAGGAACTCCTAACCTTTGCAACAACATGGATGGAACTGGAGCATATTATACTTAGTGAAATAAGCCAGTCAGTGAAGGACAAATACCATATGATCTCACCCATTACAGGACAATAATGAACAAAACTAACAACAAGCGAAACAGAACCAAATATATGAATACAGTGAATAGGCTTTCAGTGGTCAGGGGGAAGGGGGTTGGAGGGAGGGGGGAGGCAGAGGCAAGGAAGGGGAGCAGGTTAGACAAGAACCTAGTATAAAGGAACCATGGACATGGACAAAAGGTGGAATTGACTTTGGGGGGAATGGGTGGGTGGGGAGGGGTACAGAGGGGAGCAAAAAGGGGATGGATGTAATACAACAATAAGGTTAAATTAAAAAAAAAAGAAGAAAACCAAGCATTGAAGAGTTAAACAACTCAAAGTCACGGAGCTATTGAGTTACAAAGCTAGATCAGTGTGGTTCTCAAAGCCATTTTCTTAGTAACTTAACTACATGTGATTGCATCTCCACAAACTAAGTCTGACTCAACTGGTCACTACACATGTATGAAATAGGTTGATACCCTTATGTTTTCAAAGCTGAAGACTGACTTTATTAACTAACTTCTTGTCTTTGAATATATTGCTAACCTGTTTCACCTCAGATCCCCCTAGACAAAGGCTCAGCCAGGCTAGTGAGTCTTTTAATTTTTTCATTTTTAAAAAAAATTATTTATTTACTTTTAGAGAGACAGGAAGGGAGGGAGAGAGGGAGAGAAACATCAATATGTGGTTGCCCCTCATACATACCCAACTGAGGGCCTGGTCTGTAACCCAGGCATGTGCCCTCATTAGGAATTGAGCTGGCAACCCATTGATTCCCAGGCCATCACTCAATCCACTGAGCCACATTAACTGGGGTGAGTCTTTGAGTAAATGTTGTCCATTGGAAAGATTTCATGTCTGACTGGAATGGACAAATTTTATTACTTCTGCCACGCTCAGTCATTGGCTGAGTGAAGCCTAAAGGAAACATGACCTTGTAATGACAATCATGGTGGATCCAAAGGCTGTTAGTCAACTGTGCTTCCTACAAGTTTTTTGAAGTAGATCTAAGAAATAGGTCATCATAGTGCTACACAATCTTCTTCACCATGCCTTGTCTAGCAGTTACTCCATGGTTCTTATGACCTATTTTGAGAGGAAATTTAGAAAGGGAGTTCTACTCCCCACCAATGCATTTGGTTGCTGGTCCAAGATTGATACATGCCATTCTTTCTACTGTACCCATTCTAAATTCTTCTCATTCTTGGCTATCATGTTGGCTGTGGTGGCCTTCATGGCTTAGTTAGGTATGATTTGCTGAGCCCCTGATAATCACACTCTTTTCAGGCCAGGGTTGTTGCACCTTTCCATTCCCATTTATAATAGGGCATCCCCATAGATCACCTGAGCTCCACACACATTCCTCCAGCCTCCATTCTGTAACAGCAACCTTACCTCTTTTGCACAATATACGTGTTGATGATTTAATACATACACTGTGCCCTAAAGGATGGTACCTATCCCTTAGTGGTTCCTCTAACCTAGCATTTCAGTTCGGCCTTCAGAAGGCAGGGTTGTGATACAGTAAGTCGATCCATGGTTCTGGGCTCACTCCTGCACCACTTTTGCTCTGATGTGGATCACCTAGTTGAACCTTGTACTGCATGGGATTCCAATCCTATGGATCAGGCATTCTGCAAACAGCATCTGGATAGTGGTGCTGGCTGAGGTTCTGAAGAAAAGGCAAACCATACAATGTAGTAGACTTGTCACCAAAAGGCCTATAGGTCTCCTTGAGAAATAGTGTCATACTGAGTGCTCATCATAGGTCTCTGTTGCTGGCAGATTGGGTATTCAGAGGCAGCAGTAGTTAGAATGACCTTCTTAAGTGAGAATTAAGCACTTGAGCCATTGTACCAGCTTTAAGAAGTCTGGTGTTAAAGGCTGGTCAACCTGAACAGGTAGAGTTGTTTGCCCACTTCTGCATGTATAATTGAAGGTGGCTATCAATATGTGATGTTCAAAATCTTAATTCTTCGTGCCTACTCCTCAGCTGTATGCTTTTCCTCCAGATCAACTTGTCTTTGGTCTTGCATTTTTCTTCTCCTTTTCCCTTGACAAGTCAGTGTTGCCATTTGTCACTGCTCAGAAATCTATTCCCACTGTAGTCCACTTCTCCTTCCATGTAAAGTGCATGAACAGGTGCACCACTGACAATACTGTCCACTGGGTTCCTTTTCCACTGTTCTCAGGGAAACCTCAGTGTGACTGTAGTGCAGCCACCATTCATTTTTAGCTTGTTTCCACATGCTAAGTTGAACACATCTATATGAAACTCAGATATTTTCTCCTTCTACAGCTGCTCATAGAGGATCACCAGTGGCCATGGGTGTGAGATGAGGGAGAGATGTAGACAGCTTCAGCTGATGATATGTGGGTCTGGGTTACTTATTTATGCAGCTTGCTATGCCTTAGGCTCCATCTCAATTGTACTATCTCCAATGATGATGGACTTCTGTTGGCTGACCCATTATGACTTGGTGGGTCTGGTAAACCTATCTAACAATGAATTGTTGCCCCATGGACAATTGTTCTATCTCAAACATAACCTAGTAATATATTCTAGGAGTTTCTCTAAAAAATGTGTGTAGTTATGCACAGCAGATGGAGTTGGCATATACCTGGTACAGGACTTTAGAGATGACATTCTGACTCCTCTGTTGGGGTTTAACACACATTCATACAGATACATGACACTATAGGGTCTATCACATTGTATGACCAAAGGGTAGGATTGAATGCAGCATGACCCACTGCAGAGCCATTCCCTGCTCCAGTCTTCACTTAAAATTGGCAACCTTATGTATCATCTGAAACAGAAAATATCCTAGGTATAATGTTCTCCAGAAAACATTTCCTTCTTTGTGGTAGGGATGTGAGATACGTTAGTTTATCTGTTACTTTGGATGGATATCTGAGCACCCACTTGGACCCTGAAAAATTACTCAAGTGGCAGCTCTTGGAATTTTTGTATGGTTTAATTCCCACCTTGTGGAGCATCTATATCTTACCATTGCCTCCAACATACTAGCCACCATTGATTGACTTATCCAACCTGTATGATGTCATCAATTTCATTAATTAATATGATATTTTTCAGATGTTGAGTGGTCCATATTTCCTTGGATTGACACTGAGGGTGGGAAAACTGACATAGTCCCAGGACAAAATTACAGTGAATGTTGTTGTCTGTTTCATATGAATGCAAACTGTTCCTGACTCCTTTTTTTTTTTTTTTTTGAAGGGAATATAAAAGAATACACACATTAAATTAATATAATGTTCTCTAGCAACAATACCACATCCAGCCCCAATCATAAGATTTGCAAATGGAGCTACTACTTGGTTGGGTTTGGGTAGTCTGCACAGATGTGAAAAAGATAGGAAATGTGAGTTTATACAGAAAATTGTAGGGCCATAAATAGACACAAATCCTACATTTTCTTTTTAATATGTTAAAATTTACATGGATAGCAATTATTTTGTTAAAAAAGCATTTGTAGATACTTGTAGATGATGTGTTAATATCACTCCTTTTTTCCCATCCTTGGTGTGGGTACTTTCTTTATATACTATCAAGAGGATTTCTCCATCAGGATTTCCTACTCTGACAGTTGCCAACCAGTTTTCTCTTTGCCTTTTTAACAGAAATGCCTGCTATGTGTATGTTCAGTCACAAAGTTGCCTTGATAATAACCATATGAAAATACCACAAAGTCAAAATGCAATATGGTTACCTATAACATGCTTTGTTGAAAATTGTGTTTTTAACATTTAAAAAATACCTATTTCTAAAACTTTCTCAGCATTAGTTACTTGACACAACTCCATTTTCTGTGATACCTCTAATCCAATAAAGTCAGGATACTGAGATGTAATTGGACATTAGTCATGACTTTCAGAAAGGAGAAAGGAGACCAATATAGATCAGGTGTCTACTGGCGTCAGGTTAGCAACAACCTTGAGATGGTTTGGAGTCAGAGAACTGCCCTATATACAGAAAACATCCATCACCTTTATCTGCCAGCAGCCTTGATTAAACAGAGGCCATAAGAGAGTCACCTTAAATTCTCATCTACCCTCTTGCATCACATTTCACAGGCTACTTCCTGTCACTCAAATGACTATTTCTTTCCTTCTGCCAAGAAGAAAATTATTAGGTGCTAGTGCATTCAATAGATGGTTACTCACTTCTACTTGAAAATGTTCATTTGCTATAATAGACTCATTATTCTAGGAATGTAATTGAAACCCAGACTGTTATGACCTCAAAAAAACAGAATGTAGCTAATCTGTGCAGAAATACTAACTTTACTCCACAGCAGGGCAGCCCTTTCCTAGGGGGAAGTGGAGAAATCTATCACTCCACCTTTTTATTCTCTCACAAACCATAGATAGTTGGACCTTTGAGAATATTAGAAGACCTCTAATAAAAAATTCTTAATTAATCCATGGCCTATAATATACTATTCACTGTCCTAGAACAATTTTTCCAGTGACCATTAAAATTTGGAGTAGCCAAGAACTAAGTAAGAATAACTTTCTGTATATTTAGGTTTGTATAGTATCATGCAACATGAAAGTTGGAGGGTCTTATCTCACAACCATACTATAAGTACTGAAAGCATTTAAGAAAAGTAAGAAAAATTATAAATAGGGTGAAAATCAAAGAACATATGAATGGCCCATGTGAAATGAGAGGATCAGACAGATGACAGTCTCTGACATTTTATTTTGTGATGTCCACTGTCCTTTTAAAACTTAATAAAATGAAGTTTGACATATATATAATGAACTGTGCACCATTCAAATAGCCATTGCAGAAATGTGGTTTGACACTAATGATTTAGACTGGAAACTGTTCAACAAATGGACTTAAAATAATTAGAAATGTTATCCCCTTCCATGTGAGCAATGCTCAGTTTAATCTGAGACATTATTTTTTAAACCTGGAATAGCTGTATTCCAGAGACCTCATTTAAGTTTGATTTCCTTCTTTGAAATAAAGTTTTATGGCCTCATGTGACTATATAAGAAGGGCATCATTATATGCACACACACATTTATATGAGCCATTTGAAATTTCCAATTTCAATCTCTGAACAAAGAATGCATTTTGTAGTATAATAAGACAAATTTACTAGTAGTAAAATGGCAGGCTTATTTTAAGTTTTACAACATTAAAAATGCAATGGGGTTTTTAGACCCAAAATAATTTCTGGTGCTTAACATTTCTCATTTGAGTTAAAACAGAGCCAGGATCAATAATCCAATAGAAAAATGGCAAAGAATAGAAACAGACAATCTGCAGAAAAGGAAAAATAATTGTCTCTCAATCATATGAAAAGATGCTCACTGCATTTAGTATAAGAACAATGTAAATTAAAACTATACTGAGATGTCATTTTTCATAAATTATGTTGGCAAAAAAACCCTAAGTTGTTAATACTTTCCATTGGTGTGAAGCTGCAGGAAAACAGATCCTCTTGTACATTGCCGGTGGGAGTGTAACAGCTCCAGTGATGGTCTATTTGACAATAACTATCAAAATTATAATCACATATTACCCTTTAACCTATTAGTTTCATTCTGTAACTTTATCCCACAAACATACTTGCATACATGCAAAATTATGTATACACACACACACACAAATATATACAAATATATATAAATATATATGTATATATATATATATGGTTTTCCACTGTAGCATCGTTTATAACAAAAGATTGGAAACACCCCAAATTTCCATTAGTGGGGATTATTTAAATAAAAATATGGAACATGCAGTTATTTGAAAAAATGAGAGTGCACTCTATGTATTGATAATGAAAAAAATTTCCAGATACATAATTTTGTGGGGAAAAAAAAGGTTAAAAAAAAAACTGAGCACATAGCATGCTCTTTTTGTGTAACAATAAAAGGTGCAATATGTATTTATGTTTGCTAACATTTCTATTTAAAAACTCTTAAAAGATGCATAAGAAATAAAAGTTTATAGAAATGGGACAGATGACAGAGGTGGGAGGAAAACTTTTTACTGCACTTCTTTCATTTCTTTTTTTCCTTAAAGCTTTATTGATATATAATTAGCATTGTGTAAGTTTGTTATACAATGTAATAATTTAAAATATGTATATATGGAGAAATGATTTTTACAATAACATTAGTTAACATATCCATTACTTCATATAGTTAGAATTTTTTGTTCTGTTCATGATGAGAACTTTTCAAGTCTACTCCTTAGCAACCTTTAAATATACAATGAAATATTGTTAACTATAGTCACTATGCTGCACATTACATCTTCAGAATTTATTCATTTTATATTGGCAAATTTGTACCCTTTGACCACCTTCATTCATTTTCTTCCTACCACCTTGGCAATCATGAATTTGTTTTCTGATATATATATATATATATATATATATATATATATATATATAATATATATACAATATATATATAATATATATACTATATATATATATTAATTACATATATATAAATGCAAACACAGACATTCTTTTTTCTCTCTGATTACAAATAATATATAATATCGTTTCATCCATGTCATCACAAATAGCAGGATATATATATATATATATGCGCGCACACACACACACATATGTACATGTATGTGTATATGTATATGGGTATATATGCATGTATGTATTTGTATCTCCCACATTTCTTTATACATTCATCCATCAATAGACAATTACATTGTAATGAACATGGGGGTGCAGCTTTACTCTTAGTCTAGTGCCAATCACCATTATATATTAATTTAGCTTATATATTTATTTTATTGCCCATGATGTAAGCATCATAACATAAATTTCAAGAAATTTTAAGTATTTCATTCATTCATCCATTACAGTATTCTGTTTAGTGATGATTTTTTCAAGGTTAAAAAAATGTGCTCTGGCTGGTAGCACAATGGATAAGGCCCCGGCCTGCGAACCCAAAGGTCGCAGGTTCGATTCCCCAGCCAGGGCACATAACAAGGTTGTAAACCAGGTCTCCAGTCAGGTCTGTGACTGGAGGCAGGTGAAAAGCAACCATACATTGATGTCTCTCTCCCTCTCTGCCTCTCTCACTTCCCCTCTTTCTAAAAGTAGTGAAATAAAATCTTAAAAAACAAAAAAATGTAACTAGTACATATTAGGAGTTTAATAAAAATGTGTTGAAATTGTGAATTAATTCATGAATAAAATAATAACCCTTCAATGCCACAGAAAAGCATGAGTGGTTCAGAATCCAGGTCACAGGATTCCAAACCTACCCTTTTCTTCTCTTTGTTCCTCTGTTTCCCAGTTGCATTAAGAAGATAGTGGGTTAGGCTGTTTCTTTCTGTTGACAAAAGCCATTATCAATATAATTCAGGCAAAAATATTTAACAAACTTTAGAATCATCTATCCTTCCTCATTCAGGTTGGGGTTTAACACTATCAAAAGAGAAAGCTTCAATGTTTTGCATCAATTTTGATGTGAGATGTTTGCTTTTTGGCTCCATCTTTAAGTTCTTCTTGCAATTCCAACAAAAAAAGAAGTGATGGGGTTTGCTGTTTCCATGGGTGATCTCTATCAGCCAATAGTAACTTGTTCTGAATACTGCTGGAGATTAATTTCAAGCTTACAGGTTTCTAATTTCTAAAATTCAGCCGGTATACTTAAACAAAATAAACAAACAGGACCTTGGCCCACTCTTGTTCTCTGCTGTGATACTCCATTAGTTAACATGAAGTTACATTTTCAAATAAAAAATAATAATCTGGATGTTTATCCATTCTTAATTTAATATGTTGCTAAATTTTCTGAAATAAAATTTTCCATATGCAATATCTCATAATAAAATACTAAAATACATATAATATTAATTATTTATGATTTTTAAAAAGTAGACTGTTTCCATACAGGCACATTTGTAACCCAAAACTCCAACATACTAATTTTGCTCAAAATCCATGGTTACTTGGCCTGATCTTGGGTAACTCAGAATTATTCTGTGCTCTTGCTCTAATATTTACATGCCTTGATGAGCCCTCACATCTTCTAGAAAACAACAAGGGGAAAACAAGACTAAAATCAGACAGTGGCTCCTGGTTGGCTCCTCCTGCGGGCACTGGATAGCTCAGGGTTCTGAAGACCTGTGTTGTTACATGCTTGCCACAATACAAGAACATTTAACCACTGGGTCCCAAGCCAAAAATGTGTTAATATAACTTATATTAACAGTTATAAGACATCACTCTTTATTTCCAAATTTCCTCCATTTGTGCTTTCAAGGGTTGGCCTCATGCCTCTGCATAACATCTCTGGGCCAAGAAGTTGCTCTGAGCTGATTTGATCTGAAGAGACAGGTTGACCTGTCAGACTCATAGTTTGTTGCCTTTGCAAAAGGCACGTACAGAAATGAGTGGTACACAGTAAAGGTGAAAAACATAAGTGAAACACTCTGAGGGGTAACAAATTAAATGTATAAAGTGGCAGGGTTTAAAGAAATCATGCCCAGCATTCATCTGTTTTCCACTTCTGGGGGCTCACACCGGATAATCAGTGAATCCAGGGGCAGTTGTTTGACAATGGCCCAGGTTTCAGATGGTATTAGTTGTGAAAGAGTAGCAGCCAAGGGGTAGCTTCCACATAAACAGCATATTTCTTCAAGGGACCTATGTCAAGAGACATAGAGAGAGAAGGACTAGACTGAGAGGGAAGGGAGAGACAATGGCAGAAGGAAGGAAATAAAGTTGCAGCTGTGGTTTAATTATCAACTGTCAGTAATGTACTCTAAATCCTTTTGTGTTGTTGAAGGAGGCTTACATATGTATCGATACAAATTTTTTTCTAAAAGATACTGCTACATAAACTGAAGTCATTTTTAGAGACCTGGTGAAGCACATTATTTTACAACAGTTATTTAGTTCTATTATATAAATTCAAAAGAATCTAAGTCTTGTCATTATTTGGCTTTCATTGGCCCATGATTGAGACCAGCTGTAACATAAAATATACTTTCAAACACATGTGCTTTAAGTGATAGGATCATAGAGTTCACAAAGAAACACACTTCATAATGATTGAATTTGCAATCTCCAATAGTTATGAATACACACTGTATAGTGTAGTACTAATACTCATAGTCTAAAACATATAAGAAATGCAAAAACAAATATGTAAAAATTCAGTGATAGTAGAAGACTCAGTTCATGTTATGTCAAACACACATACACACACACACACATACACAAGCAAATTACCTAAACATAAAAAATGTGGTAAAAGCTACATATCAAACTTTAATACCCTAAAACAGAAAATAACATTTTCCCAAATAACCTAGTAATAATCTCAAAATTAACTTTGGTAGCCAAAAAGACCTCAATACATATTTTAAGTTAAAAATAATGTTTTCCTGATCATAATGCAATAATATGAGAAATTAGTAATACCAGTAGAAACTAGAAAACAAGTAAACCTAGCATGTAGAAATATTTTAAAACTTACTTCAGTTTCAACCACTGAAAAATAAAAGCCAAGACACCAGAATATTTAGAAAACAACATATGTCAAAAGCTATGGGGAAATATGAAAGCAGTGCTCAGACGAAAATAGTAGCATTAGATACTTATATTATTTTTAAAAATTATGAAAGATGAGCATGCTAAGCATAACATTTAAGAACTTGAAAAAACCAACAGGAAGAACTTAGGGAAAGCAGAAAGAAGAAATTACTATAAATAAAAACAAACCAATGAATTAAAAAGCAAAAATAGTAACACCAACAAGTAAATCCAAGTGCTAGTTTTAGTAAAACTAAATTTAAAAATATATATTGGAAGAAAGATCCAAGATGGTGGAGGAGTAAGTGGAGATACACCAAACTCCTCCCAGGACCAATCTGGAATTACAACTTAATTGTGGAGAAGTCATCCAGAAAACCAACAGAACACTAGCCTCAGAGAAGCCTTATAACCATGGACAGAACTGAGAAGTGGGTTCTAAACCTCCAGCTGGGCTTCCCATCCTATAGCAACAAAGCTGAGAGTAAAACAGCATCCAGCTGTGAAAAGCGAAAAGCTGTGAGGTTTTCTCACTTGAGAAACATGGCTAGAGACATGAAGTTCTTGAAGGTTATATGCATGAAAATACATCGGCACCCACTTACTCTGGGCTCCAGCAAAGGGAGAGCAGAGTGGACTAGTGATCCTTAAGGAGAGTTTGGGGCAGTGGCTTTGAGAAGAGAAATGAGGGAGCAGCCAACAGGGTCCCAGTGCTGCCTCATCCCCCATACCACTGGCAGACCACTCTTCTTCAAGTGGCATCAGCCTGAGGGGATGCAATAGTCTCACCCACAGGAATTACTATGCCCCACACGGTAGGCTTAAACCTGATGGATGATCACAGAATTATTGGATTAACAACTGAAGGAAATAAAAACAGTGAATCTCTGGTAGTCTCAAACAAGCTGCCTAGGTCCAGACTGAACATGATCTAACATCATCAGGGAGTAAAGAAAGTGCACCTCTACAACAGTATATAAGATGTGATGGACAGAGTGACTCTCAATAAGCTAACCAGAGGAAAGGATCCACCAAAGATCAACATAACAACCAAAATACAGTACAACCAGACAGCCCAAATGAATGGCATAAAGGGCATTACCAGAGCATCAAGTAGACTGCAGAATTAAATTCTACAGGACTCCTACCACAGAACATCACACCTTGAAGACAGGATCAACATAAGAAGCATAAAAAACAAACAAACAAACAAACAAACAAACAAAAAAAAAACATGAAAAGTCACCTAAAATGGGGAGACAAAGAAATAATCTCCCATCAAAAGAATGGAGGAATCCCCAGAAAGAGTGCTAAATTAAATAAAGGCAAGCAAACTATCAGACATGGAATTCAAAATAATGATTATAGAGAAGCATAATGAGCACAGTGGGCTCAAAGAAAATTACAAACAACTTCAGAGGAAGTACAAAGAACTCCAGAGAAGCTACAAGGAGCTTACTGAGAACTACAAGAGCATTTAAAAGGACATAGAAACCATCAATAAGAGCCTGGAGGAAATGAAGAATACAATTTCCAAATTGAAGAACACAATAGAAGGAATCGAAAGCAAGCTAGAGAAAGCAGAAGATTGATCAGAGAGCTAGAGAACAACATAGAAATAAAATCATTAAAGTTCTGCTCTCTAAAATGAACCAATTCTAGGCAGATTTTCAAATTTTTTCCAAACCTGAAGGAAAAATTTGTTTCAGAACATGCACATTCTCTTTATGCAAGCAGCATAACATTGATAATAAAGCCTCCCAAACATTATTACATAGAAGAAAGCTATAAGCCTATTTCACTTGTGAATACCAATGAAGAAAATATATACAACATCATGTAAATGGGGCAAATGGCCCTGCTGGGACAGAATACATTGTCAACACTGAGAGTTTTCATAGTAATATGTGGTCCCTTATTGTTCACCACACTATAAAGCACTGTCTGGCACTATGGCAGAACCAGACATGATACTCAGAGAAAAGACTCTGACTCTTAAGTTGAGGGACTTCTATGTCAAATTACTAGATAGGCAGCAGCCCCTTGTTTTGTATGGTCAGAAACCAAGACACAACACCAATGTGATTTGGTTTCAGTTCTATTTTTCCAGTCTAACGTTCATGGATTGGGGAGGAGAAACATCAGAACCTTCCTCTGGTGAGAAAAAATTGGAGTTCACACCTTGCCACTGGAGCTCTATAGAATAGGGCAAGGTAACAGCAAGCATTTATCATAACAGCATTCAGTTTAGGGGAGATAGGAGCTCCTATCTTAACCTGAGCAGGACCTTGGACCCAGACCTTGTAGTTGATAAGCATTGATAACATGAACAATGAATCATAACTACTTTCCATGAGGCTTGAAAGAGTAGCTTTTCTTCTGAAGGCCAGGTTTTCAGAGATCGATTTTGGACAGATTAATCTTTAATTCTCAATTAGAAAATAGAATCCAAAAAAGTATTGAAATAATAACATGCTATAGCCAAGTGGGCTTATTCCAAGAATTCAAGGTTCAATATGAGGAAATTTGTTAATATTGTTCACCATATAAAAATGTCAAAAGAAAAATACTATTTGATGTCTATAGGTAATAAAAAATTGATAAAATCTAATAACCAAAATTCATTCTTATATTTAAAAGTAATCATTTATAAGATAAATTTTTGATAATATTTTTAAAAATTCAGCTTAACAATAACCCACAACCTTCAGACCAATTATTAGCAAACAACCAGATATTAACTTGTTAAAATGATAAAGTTGGGTTGCTGTCTTACACCAAAATAATTTCCAGGAAAAATAAAGATTTAAATATGAAAAATATTGAAACCAATAGAAAAAAAAAAAAAACAGAATTATTCTGTTTTAATAATCTCAGAGTAAGGAAGTCCATTTTATGTTTCACACAAACCCAGAGTGACATCAGCGGTATGGCAGTGTGATGTGAGAGGACCTCCAGATCTTGCCCTTCAAAGTTACAAGTTGTACAGCTATAATTCAACAGAGTATTTACCATTCAACATTTATGTAAGCCTGAGAGATCTGTACATTGAGACATCTGAAGGTGAACATATCAAAGTGAACAGGGAGATGGGATGGGGGAAGGACAGGTATGGGAACCACAGACACAATCTGGTGTTCACTGAAGCAAATGTATAGCAGTGAAGAGTCAGGGTACAGCTCCCATTGGGCAAACTGGAGTGGCAGAGATAACAATGGGGTCTGTGTGGCTGGAAACAGCACAGACCAGATGGAGAAAAAGATAGTGATTTGGAAGATAGAAATCTAGAAATGATTTAGTGGGAAGAGGAGAAAAAATAAAAATAAATGGAAGAAATATATGAAAACTGCCTGACTATATTATAAAAAGTGATAGAAGAATAATGTCTATAAAGAAGGAGAAGAAAGAGGTGGGTGAACAGAAAGACTATTTAAACAAATAATTACTGAGAACTTCCAAAACCTGTGGGGAAAAAAACTGGAATCTTGAATCCAAGAAACTAATAGAACACCTTAATATCTCAATTCAAAAAGGCCTTTTCCAAATCATTATGTAAAAGCTGTCAAAAATTAATAACAAAGAAATAACTCCAAGGGAAAAAAATGTGGTAACCTATAAGGAGGCCCCATTAAATTATCTGATTTTTTTTTTTTTAGCAGAACCTCTACAAACTAAGACAGAAAAGAATCAGATATTCTTTTTGAAACAGAAAATTATTGAAAGAGAGAAATCATCTGTCAAGAATAATGTATCCAACAAAGTTATCCTTTAGATATGAGGGAGAAATAAAGGCTTTCCCCACACAAAAAGAATTCACCACCATAGGACCTACATTACATGAAATGTTAAAAAGTGCTCTTCTGTGTGTAAATAAAAATGCAAAAGGATACAAATCTTGTTTAGAATAGGGTATTAAACAATAAAATATATCATAAAAGTTGAAGGAGGTAAAATCATTTTTAAAAGACAGTAGCTACTGCAGTTTGAATATGAACACATAAGATAAAAAGGGATGATTTGTGGTTAAAAAATAAAAACATGAGGGGAGGGGAAATAGTACTGAATTTGAAAAGGTGAATGGAGATGAGATACAATTAGAAGAAAAAAACTATTGCACATATAAGATATATTTTTTTTGCATAAACCTAACTATAACTATTAAATAAAAATCAAGAACTGAGACATATAGCATAAAGAAAAAAAGAAGAAGAAGAAGAAATGGAGGAACATATCACAAAATATCACCAAACTAAAATAATGGAAACAAAGAGAAAGCAACAATAGACAGAGCTATCAGAAAACAAAAGATAAAATCACTATAGAAAATCCTCATATCAGAGAGAACCAAGATGGTGGAGCAGTAAATGGAGCTACACCAATCTCCTCCAAACACCAAACTGGAATTAATTCAGGAGAAATCATCCAGAATAACTAACAGAATACCAATCAGAGAGAGATCTTATCACCTCTGACAGAACAGAAGAGCTGATTCATCACCTCGTGACTGGTAGGAAGTGCAGAGACAAAAGAAGGCTGGCAGGGTTCCCATGGGTGGCAGCTGAAGGGACAGAAACATCTCAGCAGCCAAGGGTTCCACCTGAGAAGGGTGGTATCTAAACCCCCAACTGGGCTTCCCAGCCAACAGCAACAAAGCTGAGAGTAAAACAGCACCCAGCTGTGAAAAGCAAAAAAGCTGCCAGGTTTAGCCAGCTTGACAGAGACTTGATTATTAAAGGGACCACACATGAAAATAGAGTGGCACCCACTTACCGTTGGCTCCAGAAGAGGAAGGGCACAGTGGACTAGAGACACTTAAGGAGGGTTTTGGTCAGTGGCTTTAGGAGGAGAGCTGAGGGAACAGCTCATGAGTCCAGTGCTGACCCATCCCCCATACAGCCACCAGACCATTCTTCTCCAAAGGGCAGAAACCTGAGCTCAAGCCACAGCCCCACCCATAGGAATTAATCTGCCCTACCCAGCAACGCCTAAACCTGACCTCAGATCACAGGTTGATTGGATTAACAACTGAATTCATCTGCCCCATCCAGAAGTGCCTAAAACTGACCACTAACCATAGACTGATTGGACTAACCACTAAAGGAGACTAAGACAGTGGATCTCTGGTAGTCTCCAAGTGGCTGACTATGTCCAAACTGGGACAGGAGCTGAGCTGACGTCACCAAGCATAGATCTAGGAAGTGAAAAAAAAAAAAAAAAAAGTGCACCTCTATACCACAGAAGGTCACACCACTAAGAGAGTAAGTCAAAGCAGACCAATCCAAGAAGCAGAAACAAACAACAGCCACCTAAAAATGGGGAGACAAAGAAATAAACCTTCAGCAAATGGAAAGGAAGAATCCCCAGGAAGAGTGAAAAATGAAATAGAGGCAAGCATCCCATCAGACATGGAATTCAAAATTATGATGATACAGAAGCTCAATGAGCTAAGCAAGTTCAAAGAAAACTATAAACAACTCCAAGGGAACTATGAAGAACTCCAGGAAAGCAACAAGGAACTTATAGAACTATACCATCATTAAAAAACATCAATAAGCGTTAAGAGGAAATGAAGAATACAATTTCTGAATTGAAGAACACAGTAGAAGAAATCAAAAGCGGGCTAGGGAAAGCACAGGATCAGATAATCGAGCTGGAGGTCAATGTAGAAAAAAATTCCCAGGCATGGCAACAAAATGAAAAAAGACTGAAAAAGAATGAACAGGTTTTAAGAGAGCTGCAGAACAACATGAAACATAACATCCGTATCATAGGGATACCAGAAGGAGAAGAGGAGGAGCAAGGGATGGAAAACCTGTTTGAAAAAGTAATAACAGAAAATTTCCCTAACTTGAGGATAGAAAATGTCATGCAAACTCAGGAAGCACAGAGGGTCCCAAGGAAGATGAACCCAACAGTCCCACTCCCAGACACATCCTAATTAAAATGGCAAATTTCAAAGACAAGGAAAGAATCCTAAAAGCAGTAAGAGAGAAACAGCTAATAACATACAAGGGGGCTCCCATAGATTATCAATGATTTCTCAACAGAAACATAGCAAGCCAGAAGGGAATGGCAAAAAATACTTCAAGCAATGAAAAACAAAGGCCTGCAACCAAGAATATTCTACCCAGCAAGTCTCTCATTCAAAATGGAAGGTGAAATAAGGAGCTTACCATACAAAGAAGACCAAAAAAATACATCTCCACCAAATCAGCATTGCAAGAGATGCTAAAATATCTGCTTTAAGAAGATGAAGAAACAGACAGACAGAAACACAGGTACAAAGGTAAATGAATTAAATGCACCAATCAAAAGACATAGGGCAGCTGAATGGATAAGAACCAACTTTAACTTATGAATGCTTTAAAGTGACCTTGTGTCCTGGCTGGTAGCACAGTGGATAAGGTGCCGGCTTGTGAACCCAAAGGTTGCGGGTTCGATTCCCAGCCAGGGCACATAACCAGCTTGCAAGCCAGGTCTCCAGCTAGATATGTAGCTGGAGGCAGGTGAAGGACAGCCATACATTGATGTTTCTCTCCCTCTTTGCCTCTCTCCTTTCCTTTCTCTCTGGAAATAATAAAAATTTTTAAAATCTTTAAAAAAATTAAAATAATCTTGTTACTATACCCAAAAAATCCTGAAACAACAATTCATAAGAACCTATGTACCCCTATGTTCATAGGGCTATTTACAGTAGCCAAGTGCTGGAAACAGCCTAAGTGCCCATCAGAGAATGATTAGATTAAAAATTTTGGTATATTTACATAATGGAATACTACATAGCAGGAAAAAAGGAGGAACTCCTACCCTTTGTAACAACATGGATGGAGCTAGAAAGTATTATGCTTAGTGAAATAAGCCAGTCAGTGAAAGACAAATACCATATGATCTCACCCATTACTGGACAATAATGAATATAACAAACAAGCAAACAAAACAGAACCAGATACATGAATACAATGAATAGACCTTCAGTGGGCAGAGGGGAAGGGGGAGAAGGAGGCAAAAGCAAGGAGGAGGAGGCAAAAAAGGGGAGCATTTTAGTCAAGGAACTAGTATGAAAGAACCATGGACATGGACAATGAGTGGGATTGACTTTGTGGGGGAGTGGGTGGGTGGGGAAGGAGACAGAGGGGAGTAAAAAGGGTATGGATGTAATACAACAACAGTAAAATTAAATTTTTAAAAATCCTCATGTATATAATCACCCTAAACATAAATGTATTGAACTCACCAATTAAATAGCATAGAGTAGTGGGATGGGTTAAAAAACAAAACTCAATTATATGCTGCCTTCAGGAAACATGTAAGCTGTAAAGATTAATATAGACTCAAAGTAAAGCAATAAATGTTAGCCAGAGAAAAGGTATATCCGTACTTATATCAAACAAAATAATTTCCAAATAAAAAAATGTAACAAAAGACAAAGATGGACATTTTATAATGATAAAGGGGATGATATATCAAAACACGACACATTAATATATAAGCACCCAAACTCAGAGCACCTAAAAATACAAAACAACTACTAAAAGAACAAAAGGGAGAATCTGACAAGAGTACATTTAAAGTATGGGGCCTAAATACAGCTGAACCTCAGCTCTTGAACTTAATTCATGCTGGAAGGCTATTTGAGAAGTGATTTGCTTGAAAACTGAATCAATTGTTTCCATTAGAAATTTTGGATCATCATAAAAATGTTGTCATGTGGAGAACTGAAGTTTTGTTTGACAACTGAGACAATTTTTCCATGAACAACTTAGTCAAGAACCAAATTGTTCAAGATAGGATATGGCTGATAACAAAGGTTTGACTGTACCCAATTGATAGATCAATGGATAGTTCAACCAAACATAAAATTGATCAATAAGGATATATTGGATTTAACACATTAGCCAAATAGACATAATTGTCATTTACAGAGTATTTAATCCCAGACAGCAGAATATACATTTTTCTCTAGAGCACATGGAACATTTTCAAGAATATGTCACATACTGGGGAACAAAGCTAGCCTCAAAAAAATTAATTTTTATTATACAAAGCACATTTTCTCTGAACACAATGTTTTGAAATTGAAAGCCACCTGCAAAAATAAAGCTGGAAGAAAACTCAAATATGTATAAATTAAACAATATGCTATTAAACAATGACTGGGTTAAAGAAGAAATAAGAGAATGGATAAAAAATAGAAAGAGACTAATGAGAATGTCAATACAAAATATCAAAGTTTTGGAGATGCAGAGAAAATGGTAATAAGGGAACCTTTTTATCATTACAGGCCTACCTCAAAAAAAAAAAAACAAACAAACAAAAAAAAGAAAACAAAAAACCCCACCACCTCAAATAAACAACTTAAGAGACATAGCTCGCCTCTTTACATAACCACCTCAAAATTACAACTTAAATATAGAACAGCCATCAACCAGAACCATCAAAAATCGAGTTGAAATGATGTCTGACAATTATGGAATTAAAGATGCCACATTCATCATGATGGCTGGGAGGGGCACGGATGTGGAACAGGCTGGTCTCTCATCCACATGCAGTGGATAAAAATTCAGGAGGAATATCTCAGGAGTGAGGAGTCCCAGCTCCATACTAGGCCTCCCAGCCCAAGGTTCCAGTGCCAGGAAGGTTAAGTCCCCACAACGTCTGACTGCAAAAACCAGTTGGCATAGAGTTGGTGAAAGAAACTCCTGGAGCCCCAAGCAGTTCCTCTTAAAGAACCCCAACACAGACTCACCTACTCAGACTCACTCCTTCTGAGCTCCATCACTGAGGTAGTAGCTTGAAAGGTACTGGTGGTATACAGGGGAAAACTAAAGTGTTTGGCATCAAGGTTTGCAGAGGCTGTTGTCCCTTTTCTAAACCTTCTCCTTCAGAGCAAGCAAGCTGGTGCCATATCTGAGACTCCATCAACCTGGCTAACATGGTTTGACTCACCTTGGAGATCCCCAGAGGCTCTACTCACCCAATTTATGAGCCCACCAAGATGCTTTTCCACATGAATGACTGATCTTGGCCCATGGTTCACAACTTCCTAATCCTATCAAATAAGCAACAGCTCTGGCCTCAGTGAGCCCCAGGCCCATCACTAGCAGCAGCCAGCTTAAATTCACAGCTTGGCTTCACCTGGGAATCTCCAAGCCCAATGCAAGTAGCAGCCATTTCAGATTGCTCTATAACTCATCAGGGTGCCCCAGAAAAATACAGGTAGGAACTGAACTTGGTCTGCACTACTCAAGAAACCCCAGGAACAATGCACCCAGTGGACAGCTATAGGCCATGTTGGGGCACCATCACCCTGCCCCCATACAATTGTCCTCTGTGGAGTGCATAGCTTGATGGTAAATGGTCACAGCCAATAATTGCAGCTGACTGGCTTGGATAAATCCTTCCCATCGATCTGCCACCAGCAACCAAGGCTCAATTATGGAAAAAAAAAAAAAAAAAAAAAAGTTGTACTCAGCCCACACAAAGGGCATACCTCAAGTACCCAGGCTGAGTAATAAAAGAAGTTGTGCCACTGGACCCTACAGGACACTTACTACATCAAGCCACATTGTCAAGAAACGTAGTCAAAGCAGCTCTACCTAATACACAGAAACAAAGGGAAGTTGCCAGATTGAGGAGGCAAAGAAATATGGCCCAGATGAAAGAACAGAAAAAGAAAAGTCAGAAAAATAACTAAATAAAATGGAGATAGCCAACATATCAGATGCAGAGTTCAAGACACTGGTGATAAGGATGCTTAGAGAAATGAATGAGTATGGTCAAAAAGTAAAGGAAGAAGTGTAGGTTATACAAAGTGAAATAAAAGAAAATATATACAGGGAACCAACAGTGATGGTAAGGAAGCCGGGATTCAAATCAACAATTTGGAACATAAGGAAGAAATAAACATTCAACCAGAACAGGAAGAAAAAAGGAGAATTGAAGAAAACAAAAAGAGGATTGGAACCTCTGGGAAAACTTTAAATGTGTCAATATCCAAATCATAGGAATGCTAGAAGAAGAAGAGAAATGAAAGAAAACTTTTTAAATTTGGTAAAGGAAATAGACATACAAGTCCAGGAAGCACAGAGTCCCAAACAAGTTGGACCCAAAGAGGACCACAGCAAAACACATATAATTACAATGCCAAAGGTTAAAGATAAAGAGAGAATCTTAAAAGTAGCAAGAGTTACTTACAAAGGAGTTTCCATTAGACTATCAGCTTATTTCTCAAAAATAAAATAAATAAATAAATTAAAAAGCCCAACAACTTTGTAGGCAAGAAGTATTCAAAGTGATGAAAAGCAAGGACCTACAGCCAAGATTTCTCTATCCAGCAAAGCTATCATTTAAATTGGAAAGACAGATAAAGTGCTTTACAGACAATGCAAAGCTAAAGGAGTTCACCATCACCAAGCCATTATCATATGAAATGTTAAAGGGACTTTTTTAATAAAAAGAATATGAAAACTATGAACATTAAAATGACAACAAAACAAGTACATAATCATAGGTAAGGGGGTCATTTGAAAGCTTATCATCTGGGAGGGGGAAGGGGAAGAAATAAAGAAATGGTACAGGGATTAAGAAGTATAATTGGTAGGAACAAAATAGACATGGGGACGTTAAGAATGTATAAGGAAAGGTAAAGCCAAAGAACTTACATGCACAACCCATGGACATGAACTAAGGTGGTGTGGGATTGCTGGAGTGAAAGGTGGTATTGAGGGAAGGGGCAA
Source organism: Noctilio leporinus (assembly GCA_004026585.1). NCBI lineage: Eukaryota > Metazoa > Chordata > Mammalia > Chiroptera > Noctilionidae > Noctilio > Noctilio leporinus. The sequence goes on along the minus strand of PVIW01007400.1, from coordinate 7,783 downwards.
AGGAAAAGTGATTGAAGCATGTGTAACATCACATCAATAAAATATACTTAAAAAAACTTAAGATTTCACCCTAAAGAACTACAAAAAGAACAAAGCTCAAAGTCAGTAGAAGAAAGGAAATAAAAATTAGAGCAGAAAGTGAACATAGAGAAAGGCAAATATTGTATGATTACATTTATATATAGAATCTAAAAAAAATACAAAAGATACAGGAACCAGAGTTGTGGTTACCACAGGGAAGAACAGTTGGGGGACAGGTAAATAGGTAAAAAGGATTAATGCAAACTTTCATTACTAATGAAATAAGTAAGCCATGGGGTTTTAATGTGTGGCATAAGGAATATAGTCAATAACATTGTAGTAACTTTGTACCATTACACCTGGTAACTAGAGTTATTGTATAAATTATTTCGTGATGTATACAAATATTGAATCACTGTGATGTATACCTGGTAAAAATTAGGCCAGAAGTAAATGAAACAGAGCTTAAAAAACAATAAAAATTTAATGTAATGAAGAGCTCATTATTTTAAAATATTAATAAAGTTGACAAACATCTGGCTAGGCTCACTAAAAAAAGAAACAAAAAACAGAAAAGATTCAAACAAAATCAGAAATAAAAGAAAAGTTACAACAAACTCCACAAAAATTCAAAGAACTATACAAGAATACTATGAAAAGCTATGTGTCACCAAATTTGATAACCTAGAGTAATGGTGTCAAACTCATTTTACTGGGGGCCACATCAGCCTCACAGTTGCCTTCAAAGGACAGAATGCAATTTTAGGACTATATATAAGTAACTACTTCTTAACAGTTAAGCAAGCCAGGTAGAAACAAGGTGCTGGGCCAGATAAAACAAGGTGGAGGGCTGGATTTGGCCCTCAGGCCTTTTGTTTGCCACCTGTGACCTAGAGCACTGGGACAAGTTCTCAGAAATAAATCCTCTTCCTAAATGCAATAATGAAGAATTGACAAATAGACCCATTAACAGTAAAAAAATGAAACCATTATTAAAACCTCCCCAAAAGAGTCTAGAACCAGATAGTTTTGCTAGTAAATTCTACCAAACATTCACAGATTTAATACCTATTCTTCTCAAACCCTTTCAAAACATTGAAGAAGAGGCAATACTTCCTAACTCATTTTATAAGGTCAATAATACCCAGATATCAAAACCTGGCAAGGACAACAGAAAATAAGAAAAGTACAGATAATATCTCTAATGAATATAGATGCAAAAATTCTAAATAAAATGCTGGCAAATAGAATACAACAATACACTTGAAAGACAATACATCATGATCAAGTAGGGTTCATTCCAGTGGCACAAGAATGGCTCAGTACAGGCAAATCAAACAGTGTGATATAGCGCATTAACAAAAATAAAGAATAAGCTCTGACCAGCGTGGCTCAATTGGTTGGGTGTCAGCCTGCAAAATGAAAGGTTGCCATTTAGATTTCTGGTTGGGGCACATGTTTGCATTGTGAGTTTGGTCACTGGTTAAGGCATGTAAAAGAAGAAACCAATTTTTTTCTCATTCTCTCTTTCCCCTCCCTGCCCCTATAAAAATAAATGAACAAAACCTTTCAAATAAGAATAAAAATTGTATGAGCATATCAATAGATGCAGAAAAACATTTGACAAGGTACATTTATTCATGACTAATATACTCAATAAAATCGATATAGAAGAAAAGTATCTCAATATAATAAAGACCATATATGACAAACCCTCAGCTAATATACTTAATGGTGAAAAACTGAAACCCTTTCTTCTAAGATCAGGGATAAAACAAGGATGCCCACTTTCATCATTGTTATTCAACATAGACCTGGAATTCTTGGCCAAAACAATCAGATAAGAAAAAAGAAATAAAAGACATCCCAATTGGAAAGGATGAAGTAAAACAGTCACTAACCAAAATCTCAATGGCATTTTTCACAGATATAAAATAAAAAATATAATAAAATATGTATCAAACCACAAAATACCCTGAATAGCCAAAGTAATTATGGGGGTGGGGCAGGTGTATCACATTCCCTGACTTCAAATTATACTACAAACCTACAATAATTTAAAGATTAATGGGATTGGTAGATAAACAGACATACAGACTAATGGAATAGAATTGAGATCCCAGAAACAGTCCCACATGTATTTCCATATGTATATGGGCAACTAATTTTTGACAAAGGAGCCAAAAACATACAATGTAGAAGAGAAAGCCTCTTCAATAAATGGTGTTGGCAAAATTGGAAAGCCCTTTGTAAAATAATGAAATTAGACTACTCAAAAATCAACTCAAAATGGATTAAAGACTTAAATTTAAGACATAAAGCAATATAATACATAGTATAAAACATAGGAACTAAACTTATCAACATTGGTCTCAGAATGGATTTTGTAAACTTGACCCAAAAGGCAAGGGAAGTAAAAGCAAAAATAAGTGAACTGGAACCATTTCCAACTAAAAAGCTTCTGCAAAGCAAAGGAAACCATCAAAAAAAAAAAAAAAAAAAAAAAAAAAAAAAAAAAAAAAAAAAAAAAAAAAAAAAAAAAAAAAAAAAAAAAAAAAAAAAAAAAAAAAAAAAAAAAAAAAACAACAAAACAAAACAAAAAAAACCAAGCAACTAATAGCTCTGATAAATGGCCAGTATTCTAAAAATATAAGGAATCTGTACAACACAACAAGAACAAAGGAACAAACAATATTACAAAATTGGCAGAGGACCTGGACATTTTTCCCAAGACATACAATTGTCCAACAAGTGTATGAAATGATGTTTAACTCCACAAGGTATTAGCAAAATGCAAATCAAAACCACAATGAGATACCACCTCACACCTGTTGGAATAGCTGTTATCAATAATATAAGAAATACCCCTCATAAGATTTGGAGAGAACATGGAGAAAAAGGAATCTTCACAGTGGTCCAACCGCTATGGAAGTTCCTAAAAAAATTAAGACTAGAACAACTGTATGACTGAGCAGTCCTTCTTCTGGGTATTCACCTAAAATTTTAAAAAACATTTATCTGTAAAGATATATGTAATCTCTGCTCATTGCAGCATTATACACAGTAATCATGACAAGGAAACCATCTAAGCATTCTTCAATGGATAATTCAATAAGGAAGATGTACATATATACAATGAAATAATAGGTAACCATAAGGAAAGAGGTAATACTACCATTTGTGGCAATACAGATAGATCCTGAGGCTATCATGCTAAACAAAATAAGTCAGACAGAAAAGGAAAAAGAACCATATGATTTCACTCATATATGGAATATAAAACAGAAAACAACAAACAAAAGAAATAAACTCATAGACAGAGGCACCAGCGTGATGGTTACCAGAGGAGGAGAGTTGAAGGGAGAGAGGGTTGGTTGAAATGGGTAAAGAAGGTCAAATATATGGTAAGGGAGGGAGATTAGACTTTGGGTGATGAGCACACAATGCAATATACAAAGGATTATTAGAGAACTGTACACTTAAAACTTATATAATGTTATGACCAATGTTACTAAAATAAATTAAATTAAAAAATTATCTCACAAACCCAAAAGCCCCAAAAGAAAAATTATATATTTTACTATATACAAAATGTAAAATTATGCCCAGGAAAATATTTCATAAACAAAATCAAAATCAAAATGCGGAAGATGGCGACAGAGGAGAGAGCAGTGCTGATGGTGTTCTCGAGTACCAAAGCAGCTAGAGGACAAGATAGGGAGCATGAGACATTTTCAGGACCCTAGTAATTGGAACGGGCAGCATCTGGACACAGGGGACCACAGCCCAGAGGCAGAGGAGGCCAACAGGACAGTAGGTGAGACGTTCCCGACCAACCGGCCGGTGGGCCAAGGTCAGCTCTGGGCAGGGGCAGCTCTGCCCAGGGGGGCGAGTTTGACTGGGGCCAGTTCCCAGCTCCCTGGCAACTGGAAGTCTCAACAGTGAAGTGCGGGCAGCGAGGGCAAACGCCGTAGGGAACGCGGAATTGAACTCTTACAGGGGAGGGACTATGTGAGAGACTCACTCCGACAACAGGGAGAGGAGGCTCCGCACGGGGCTAGAGGCAGAGGAGAAGAGTCCTGCTGGAAGCCAGAGTGGGGGAGCGGGAAGAACACAGGCCGGGGTGGTGAGAGGGCCGAAAACAGTGCTGCTGGGCCACCAGGGAAACAGTAGCTAGAAGCCCCTGCGAGGGGGGAGGCCCAGCCCTGCGCAACCACACAGGCCCCCAGGCTCCGCGGGAAACTCCAAATGGCGAGCAGCGAGCCTGCGAGCCAAGAACTAGTAGCAGGGGCAACTGACCCGCCATTGCCAGAGACAAAGGCTGCACTGCCCGCCCATGCCTGGGAGGGGTTCAACACAAAGGCCACGTAAAAAACTCCGAGGAGAGCTGGTTGGCTTGGAGGAGTGGTGCCCGCCCCAGAAGGGCGGGACAGTGTAGGAGGACCCCGGAAAGTGTTGACCAACAGGCCCGGCCCCCTCCCGGAACTGCGGGGGTGGGGCCAGTCATCACAGGGACCAGCTAAGTTGCTGGCTGCCCTGCAGAAGTGCTGGGTGCTCCTCCTGGGCAGGAACCTCCACCAGGAGTGGGAGGGGGCCCCCTGCGGGCTCCAGAACACCGGCAGCCCTAAAACCCAGCCAGGCTGCAGAAGGCCCAGCCTACCTGGGGGCAGACACTCAGAATCAGCCTTACTGTGACAATCAGAGGCCCTGCCACGCGCCAAGACTGGCTACAATATAGACTATAGACTGTAAAGTCCTGACCAAGAAAAAGAGGCAGCATCAGGAAAGGGATTGCTGCCAATCTCAAGCACCTGAATTATACCGAGAGCAATACGAACTATTAATCCCCAACATATCCTTTGCAAAAGTTATTTCTCACATATTCTTAATCCTCCCCATACCTCAATCCACCTAAATACCCAAGACCCTCCCCTACTCTCGAATTAAAGTCTACTCACTCTGTGGCTATAATGCATTCCCAGTCCTCAATGTAAGTATTCCTCCCTTCCCCAGCCTTTCTAAACCCTTTCTTTATTCTTTTCTTCCTTCCTCTTTTTTTTTTTTTTTAAATTTTTCTTTTCCTTTTCTTCCGGGTAAAGCCCACAGGTTCTGGCTCCAACTGTCCCAATCAGAAATCATAAAGGGGGAACATACAGCTAAAACCTTTCTTTATTAATATTGATTTCTCTTTATCTTATGATTTTCTCCCCCTATTCTTTTTTTTTTCTTTCTTTCTTTCTTTCTTTCTTTCTTTCTTTCTTTCTTTCTTTCTTTCTTTCTTTCTCCTTTCTTTTCTCCCTGATAAAACCCCCTGGTCCTAGCTCCACCTGGACCAAACAGAGACCATAAAGGGTGAACAGATACCTAAACCTTTTCTTTATTAATATTGATTCCTCTTTCTCTTGTGACTTTCTCCTTTCTTTACTTTCTTTTTTTTTTTTTTCCTCTGCTAAAAGCCCTCAGGTCCAGGCTCCATCGGGACCAGTCAGGGATTATTAAGGGTGAACAGCCATCTAAACCCTTTCTTCTTATTATTATTATCATTTTTATTTCTTTTTTCCATTTGCAATTTTTTTTTTGGTTTGGTTTGGTATTTTGTTTTTGTTTGTTTGTTTTTGTTTTTGTTTTTGTTTTTTTGTTTTTGTTTCTGCTAAAAGCGCACAGGCCCAGAATACAACCAGACAGCCCAAATAAAGGACACACCAAGTACAGCAAGTGGAGAAAATCTGGGAGACGGCAACATTGAACTCCACAAATCTCCTATCACAGAAGGGTGATCAACTAAGGCAAGGAAACAAAGCAGGTTAACCCAAGGAAAGAACAAAAATAAATAAAGAACAACCAAGAACAGACACCCAAAAAGGGGAAAAAAAGAATCAGTCCATCACCAAAAGGAAAGGAAGAATCCCCAGGAAGAATACAAAATGAAAGAGAGGCACCAGGAATATCAGATAAGGAATTCAAAAGAATGATGATAGAGAAGCTCAGTGAGCTCAGCCACATCAAAGAAAACTGTAAACAACTCCAGAAGAACTACAAAGAAGTCCAGGGAAATTACAAAGAACTCCAGGGGAATTACAAAGAACTCCAGGGAAATTACAAAGAACTCCAGGGAAATTACAAGGAACTTACTGAAAACTACAACAGCATGAACAAGGACATGGAAACTATCAATAAGTGCCAGGAGGAAATGAAGAATACAATTTCTGAATTGAAGAATACAGTAGAAGGAAACAACAGTAGGCTAGAGGAAGCAGAGGACCATATCAGCGAGTTGGAGGATAATGTAGACAAATACTCCAAGACAGTACAAGAGAATAAAAAATGGATGAACAAGATTGAAGACGGATTAAGAGAGCTGCAGGACAACATGAAACGTAACAACATCCGTATCATAGGGATAACAGAAGGAGAAGAGAAACAAGGAATGGAAAACCTGTTCAAAAAAGTCATGATAGAAAATTTCCCTAACATGATGAGTGAAAACATGAATCCAGTTCAGGAAGCACAGAGGGTCCCAATGAGGATCAACCCAAACACACCAACAACAAGGCACATTATTATTAAAATGGCTAATTTCAAAGACAAAGAGAGAATCCTAAAAGCATCAAGAGAGAAAAGACAAATAACATACAAAGGAGCTCCAATAAGGCTATCAAATGATTATTCAACAGAAACAATTCAAGCCAGAAGGGAATGGCAAAAAGTATTTCAAGTCATGGTACACAAGGGCCTGCAACCAAGAATACTCTACAAGGCTCTCATTCAAGGTAGAAGGAGAAATAAGGAGCTTCCCAGACAAAAAAAGACTGAAAGAATACATCTCTACCAAACCAGTGTTGCAAGAAATGCTAAAGGGTCTGCTATAAAAATAAGTAAACAAATAAAAGGATGAAACAGAGAAAGCCAAAGAGGAATACAGACACAAAAGGAGAAAATGGCAATGAATAAGTATTAATCAATAATAACCTTAAATGTAAATGGATTAAGTGCACCAATCAAAAGACATGGGGTAGCCGAATGGATAAGACAACATGACCCACATATATGCTGTCTTCAAGAGACCCACCTCAGAACAAAAGATCGACACAGATTGAGAGTGAAAGGATGGAAAACTATATATCAAGCAAATGGACATGAAAAAAAAGCTGGAGTAGCAATACTGATTTCAGATAAAATAGATTTTACAGTGAAGGCCATAAAAAGGGACAAAGATGGACATTTCATAATACTTAAGGGAACAATCCATCAAGAAGAAATAACTGATAAACATATACGCACCCAGATAGGAGCTCCGAAAAATATAAGGAAAATCTTGGAAGACTTTAAGAAAGACACACTAATAGTAGGGGATTTTAATACCCCACTATCAATAATGGACAGATCTTCCAAACAAAAAATCCCCAGAGATGTTGTGACATTGAACAACACTCTAGAGGAAATGAACCTAACTGATGTATACAGAGTCTTTTACCCCAAAGAAGCAAAATACACATTGTTTTCAAATGCACATGGATCATTCTCCAAGATAGACCACACAGTATGTCACAAGACAAGCCTCTACAAATACAGGAAAATTGAAATCATACAAAGCATCTTCTCAGATCACAATGGCTTGAAACTAGAAACCAATCTCAAGGGAAAAACCCAAAAATTCTCTAACTCATGGAGACTGAATAACATGCTTTTAAGCAATGAAGGGGTCAACAATGAGATCAAAGATGAAATCAAAAAGTTCCTGGAAACAAATGACAATGAACAC